>CAUYRH010077335.1:0-23969 GCA_963574655.1 Perodicticus potto
AGTTCGGCTGAGGCCAGGTTTGAACCAGCCACCTTCAGTATATGGGGCCTGCGCCCTACTGGATGAGCCACAAACGCTGCCCCCGAGCTCTGTATATCTTAACGCATGTAATCTTTACAATGACCGCTGCGGCAACTCTGAGAGATACAAGTAGGAACTACATGCAACGAGAGTGAAGCTAACGGTCTTCAGAAGCAGGTCTGAAGACAGAGTCCTTTTTCGGGGTAGACCAGCCAGGAAGTCCCCTTAAGCACCTGCAGCATGGCTGGGAAGGTGGAACCCGGGAAGCTGGGGGGCTAAAGGCAAAGGAGAAAGCTGATGTTAGGAGACTAAAGGCTTTTACAAAACCATTTCCCTCAGCCTAGGGGTCATTTCACCGGTTAAGCAGTAACCTAATCCCTGTGAGAACAATCTCCTAAGTACATTGCTTACTAAGATGGCCAAAATTTGCTGAGAAAACCCTGTCTAAACCCACTTCCCTTCCTGCGAAAGTGGCCAAACCTCAGTGAGTACGACTTCCCTGCACTGACCCCAGGTGGAGCAAGGCAGGCAGGACAGGCTCTTGTCTGCAAGAGCAGGAACAAGAGCTCAGAGGACTGAACTCAGCCTGCCATGGTCATCTGATCCACACGACTTCTCCTTAAAGCTCCATTCCTGTAAGCAAGAGAGTCTGTGGAACAGCTGGCGATTGGGCAAGGGACATTAGAGTGGGCATGGGTAGCATGGCTCAGTGAGCTGATGGCTACAGCAAGAGGATGGCCAGACGGCTGATGGAGCCAGCAGCTGAACAGGTGGGGCAGGAGGTAGCAGGGTTCTCCCAGAGGGAAGGGACCAAAGACAGCGGACAGCTCCTTAGGCCAAGAGCCTCCACAGAGCTAGGGACAGAACATAGTCCACTCAGGCACCTTTAGGCCCTTCTAGTCTAAGGACAGTTTTACCTCCACATACAAGTATTTTTCCTTTTTCAATTCCTGGACTTGCTATTTCAACCCCCTATCCCCGAAAAGGTGGTGGCCAGGCAGATTGGGGGGAAGCAGCAGGTTGACATTAATTGATAGGAGCGGCTCCGAGCAGTTCATGCTGCCTTATCTCTCTCTCCTTTGGATAGTGTGTGTCCGCCAGAGTCCGCGGGGTCGGTGATTAATAGGGGCCATCACTCACTGTCCAGGACGGCTGAAAGGCAGCAGGGAGGGGGCGGCCCTCCCCAGAACTGAGATAACAAGCAGCAGGAATAATGAGTGGTGTCACTCCACTTTTCATTTTGATGGAAAGTCATTACGGGAGTCAACGCCAGCGACAAAGAGCCATGAATCAACTGCTCTGCTATGAAATTAAAATCGAATTGCTGGCCACCCTCAACCCCTACCTTCCTGGGAAATGGGGATGGGTAGGTGGCTTGGGAGAAGACTGCTATCCTGGGGTGGGCTCCATCCGATCACAGAGCAGGCAGTTATGGGCAGGAAGTGGACAGGCACCCAGTGAAGGTGACAGCTCTTGTCTCCACCTTGTTTATCAGACCCTTCCTCCCTAAACCGTTTTTTCCCTCTCCCTGGAGGTAAGTTGTGATTAAAAGGAAAATATGGCTTTGCTGTTTCCAACAAGGCTGCCGCCTAACTGCTTGCCTTGGGCTTCTGGCCTGAGTGGGGCAATCTAGGCCTGGCTAAGAGAGAAAGGGCCTCGTTGATCAACCATCTCAGAGCCCCTTGCTAAACAATTTGTGGATGTGGGTACACCTTATCACCAGAAGCAAGAAGCTAAAGGCCTGGGAAGCCCACCTGGATCAGAACCCAATGAAAACAAGCACGCAGCCTCAACTCTGGGCTCAGAGGAACATTACGAGTAACTCAATAGTAAAAGTAGAGTCTCTCTTTTATTAAGTCCATTCAATTAGACTAACTAGAAAGATAAGCTATAGTTTTAGGCAGACAGGCCACAGGGCCAATCAAGACAGCCTCTTGTAGAGAACACAGAGCATCATTCAAGTGATGGTTCCTTCCTGTCATTTTCTGTCCTCCAGTCTGCTTGGTTTCTTGCCGGGAAAGCCCCCAGGACATTGGCCCTGACCGGCCCACCTCATCCTTAAGGCTGAGAAAGACAGGCAGGAACATGGAGGATGTCACAGGGCGGTTCCCATCAGGTTTACGGGGCGCCCGCTATACCTCTTGGAGATGTCAGCTTCAATCTGAAAGACAGCAATACCAAGTCAGTGGAAACTGAGAAGCACAGGGCCTTGTTCTGCAGAAACTGGGGTCCTCCTCCTGGGAAGTTTCCCCTTCCTGTCTCACCAACTTTTGTAGCTCCTTGGTTTTCTCCAGGAGCAGGTCCAGCTTGGGCTCCAGAGCTGCCTGCTCCTGAAGTGCTTCCTGCTGCTTCTGCACCATCAGTGCTTTCTTCAGAGCCAGCAGCTGGGACTGCTTCAGCTTTTGCTGAAGGAATTCAGTGACTCGGTCCACATACCTGTGCAGGGCACTCAGGTTGAGTGTGTGGGGTAGCTGTGCACCCTTAGCAGTACCATTCAACAGCTGGGAAAGGCAAGGCTCGGGAAACCATACCTCTAATTGACCTTTCACCTCCCATCCTTAAATCCTTTTCTTTTCTTTCTTTCCTTTTTTTTTTTTTTTTTAGAGACAGAGTTTCACTTTGTCACCCTCAGTAGAGTGCCGTGGTGTCACAGCTCACAGCAACCTCCAGCTCTTGGGTTTAGGTGATTCTCTTGCCTCAGCTTCCTGAGTAGCTGGGACTACAGGTACCCACCACAACGCCTGGCTATTTTTTGTTGCAGTTTGGCCGGGGCCGGGTTTGAACCCATCACCTTCGGTGCCTTTTCTTTCAAGAAATACCCACTCACTGGTTCAGCATCTGTGGCTCAAGTGGCTAAGGTGCTAGCTACATACACCTGAGTTGGAGGGTTCAAATCCAGCCCGGCCCCGCCAAATAACAATGACAGCGGCAACCAAAAAATAGCCGGGCATTGTGGCAGTCGCCTGTAGTCCCAGCTACTTGGGAGGCAGAGCCAGGAGAATTGCTTGAGCCCAGGAGTTGGAGGTTGTTGTGAGCTGTGATGACACAGCACTCTACCCAGGGCAACAGCTTGAGGTTCTGTCTCAAAAAAAAAAAGAAAAAGAAAAAGAAAAAAGAAATACCCACTCCCAGTTCCCCTGTCCTACTTGGGAAGCAGATTCTGCCTGCATACACTGAACCACCTCATCTTGCCCCACAAGAATCCCTATCCCCAGCAGAAGGTGATAGCCAGGAGGCAGGGATGAAGCCCAAGGGGTCAAGGAAGAAGAGGAAGGATACAAGAAGACAGAGCTGCTCAACATGGCAAAGTCTCGCATCAGGGGGCAAGCCAGACCTCGGTGAGGCCAGGATCATAAACAGGTGTTGCATTCGAAGATTGGTGAGCTGGCCAATCAGATCCTGCAGCACTGACACCATGGTAACCATCTTCTCTTTGGTCTGGCCCTGCAGAATGGCTGGAGCCAGCTGGAACTGGCTCACGGATAGGATGTCTGCCTCCTCACTCATCTCTACTGCTCTCTGAGACAAGAAGATCTCGAGCTGAGGACGGAAGAGGAATTGTTTCAAACTGAGATCAGAACTCAGAAGCTAAGCCCTCAGACTGCTCAAAATGCTAGGCAAGAGTGAGATGTGAGGGCCAAACTCTGAGTGAGAAGGGGTTGGTTATTTCACCTTTTATTGCCAGAAACTCAACAATTCAATTTGAGTCCTTGGGGATACCTCTGCCATGGCTCTTTGTCCCCTGTTCGTGTATCAGGCCTGCCTAGCTCTGCATGTTCAACCTTCCTCCCCAGGCTGTGGGTCAAATAACTGAGAAGACGAAGACTCAAAGGGTTTTGTCTGTCCAGTAAAAGCATTTATTTTCTCTCCTTGGGAGGAATGAGATTCAGCAACTAAGAATCCATGTTTGAGAAGCCCTGAATTAAGAAAAGGCTGAAAAGAATATAAGAACCAGCCACACATCTTGCATTAATCTTATTCTGCCATCAAAATGTGATACCTTTTGTCCTCCTCTCTCCTTGAGGCTGAGAAGATCCTCTCTGGGCAGATAGAGGAGAGAACTAGGTGAGAATTGAGAACTTTTAAGAAACTCTTCCCCAGGCTTGGTGCCTGTAGCTCAGCGGCTGGGGCGCTAGGCATATACACTGAAGCTGGTGGGTCTGAATCCAGCCTGGGCCTGCCAAACAACAATGACAACTACAACCAAAAAATAGCCAGGCGTTGTGGTGGGCACCTGTAGTTCCAGCTACTTGGGAGGCTGAAGCAAGAGATTCACTTAAGCCCATGAGTTTGAGGTTGCTGTGAGCATGATGCCATGGCACTCTACCCAGGGCGATATAGTGAGCTCTGTCTCAAAAAAAGAAAAAAACTTTTCCCCAACCAGCAGGCTACTGGGAAGGCAAGAGACCTATAGATGAAAAGACAGGCCTTCATCTTCCCAATCCCACAATGAAGGTCTGAGAACACTGGCTCCTTACACCGAGCTGCTCAACACCTTAACCCAGGGATTGTACTTAAACACAAATAAGATCAATGTGGCTCCTAACCTGTTTAAATCTCCACCGGTTTCTCAGTCTGATCACAGTCAAGTCAAACTTCACTCTCTGCCTCTGAGCTGCTCTTCTACTCCCTACCAGCTTCCTCTTCTCAGTCATACCAGCCTCCTTGTAAGGCAGACACACAAGGCTCGCTCCCATCCCACAGCCTCTGCAGCTGCTGTCTCTGCCTGGGAAGCCCTCCTGGCAGACATATGTATGGCTCTCTCTGCACCACGCACCATCTTGATTATAGGTCCCCTTCTCAGTGAGGCCTTCCCTGAACACCACATACAAAACCTCAGCCCTTCCCAACAACCCCTGTCTCCTTCCCCTCTTTCTTTTTCTCCATGGCATTTAGTACCATCTAATATACTGTGTGTTTTACTTATTTATCTCAGTTCTCATTTGCCTTCCTCACTAGAACATAAGCTCCACGAGGTCAAGGACTTTTTTTTTTGAGATCAAGGACTTTGACTGTCTTGTTCACTGCTCAATTCCTGGCGGCTAAGACAGTACCAGGCCCTTACGGGTGCTTGATAAATATTAGCTGAATGAATGAGTGTTGTCCTAATAGGTGAGGCTCCTGCTCCAGGCCATGGAAAGCTCTCAGCACCCTTCACACAAACAGGGTCAGGTCAGGTGTCTGGAGTGAGGCTGCCTATGTTGGTGCCATGCTTCCTCCTACATCTCTGAGATGACAGTACCTCCATGAGCTCATCAATGAACTGATTCCGGGTCTCAGGGTATTCAAGAAGTGTCAGAGCATCTGGGCCCCTTGCTACACCTTCTGGAGCTGCCAGGAAGAGAGACAGAGAAATGATAAAGGATCTGAGAACCAGAGAAGAAAAAAGACCCTCAAATTTCAGAAGCCCTGGTGGATTAATATGGACACAGACTTGCTGCCCTAAAGCCAACCTTCTTCCTGTCCCAACCAAGGCAGAAGGTTACCCTTTCCAGGGTGACTCAGCTCTAATCAGGCTCTTAACTTCCAACTTCCCGCCTGAGAGGGGCACAGAGCCGGGTTCAGGGCAGCAGAAAGGCTACTCTTTGTTCCGGTGGGCGGCGGGAGATCAAGTTTCATCCTGCACTGCCCTCTAGTGGCTCAGATGTGGCTATGTCGTCTATGCAGGTGGGAAGGAGGCCAGGTCAGACTCCAGGGTCCACCCACTCCCCTGGAACCTCACCCCTAGAATAGCTCTCTAAAAAGTTGGGTCTCTAAAAAGATGAGTTTCTAAAATTAATTTTAAGAACCTCTCTCAGTCCCCTCTCCCCTCACATCCTCATCAAGATTCCTGGAAACAGGCAGGCCCAGTGGTTAACATGGGCCTGTAATCCTCTGTAATCATATCTCTGGGAGGCCAAGGCAGGACTGCCTGAGTTTAGTAGTTAGAAACCAGCCTGAGCAAGAGTGAGACCCCATCTCCACTAAAAATAGAAAAGCTAGCCAGGCGTTGTGGCAGGCACCTGTACTTGGGAGGGTAAAGCAAGAGGATCTCTCAGCCCAAGAATTTGTATGAGAAGCCCCATCACAGCAGTGCATTTTTTATTTCTAGAGACATGGGGACCCTGGAGCATTGCATTTTCACCACGACTGCACTTACCCTGGGTCCCTGCTTCCAACACTGTGATCTGCAGAGCAGCTGCATCATCTCCCCAGTCTATCCCATCACCCCCAGGGTCCTGAAAGGAGAGCAAAGAACCCAACAATGTTGGGAGAATTTTCCTGAGCCAAGGAGCCATTGATGATTTCAGTGCAAAATCCAAGTGCATTAAGGACTTGCAGCCCTGATGTAGGTGGCAAAGATGGCAGTGTAGACCAATTTATGTTGCTACAATCACCCCTACTTTGGAGAATTACCACCTGCCCATAACCTCACACCTTGGCCCAAACACCAGGTTAAAACTCTGATTTGTCACTTTTGAAATTCTGCCTTCCTTGGACTACACCTGGTCTTAGAGCTATGAACTTTAAGTGATACATTTAAAGACTCAAATGGCCCTTTTGTTGTGGTTACAGTAGGGATCACAGAGACACAGACTGAGAAGGCACCCTAACCTTTGAGTCTGATTCCATGGATATGCCCCAGTCAATTCCAGCAGCCGTGGCAGAGATGCCAGAGTCAGTCCCTTCAGAAACTGCCTCCAGCCTGAAGTCGCCCCAGTCAATCTAGAAGAGGAAAAGAATGTTAGCCTGCAGAAGCTAGTTAAAATAAAGGGATGGCTACCTTCCCACAGGCCTCAGCTTCTTTTATAGGGAACATGCTGTTCAAATGCAATAGCTTGCAAGGTACCTCAAAGAAAGCCCATTTTCTGAGAGCTCATGCAATGGAGGGTTCTTAGCTCAAAGCAAACCAGCCTGCTGAGCACTAGCCTACACTCAGAAAAATAAAGGGACTGTGTGTGGTGGCTCATGCCTAAAATCCTAGCACTCTAAGAGACTGAGGTGGGTGGACTGTCTGAGCTCAGGAGTTCGAGACCAGCTTAAAACAGAGAAAGACCCTGTCTCTAAAAAAAAAAAAAAAAAATAGCCAGGGGCTTGGTGCAGTAGCTCACACCTGTAATCCTAGCACCACCCTGGGAGGCTGAGTCAGGTAGATGCCTGTGAGCTCACAGGTGCAAGACCAGCCTAAGCCAGAGTGAGACTCCCCTGCCCCCCCCCCCCGTCTCTAAAAATAGCTAGACTCTGTGGTGGGTACCTGTTGTCCTAGCTACTTGGGAGGCTGAGGCAAGAGAATCACTTGAGCCCAAGAGTTGGAGGTTGCTGTGAGCTATGATGCCACAGCACTCTACTGAGGGCGACAAAGTGAGATTTTAGAAAAAAAAAAAAAAGAAACAGAAAGGAGAAGGGCCTTCTGAGCCCTTCTACCTATAAGGCTAAAAAATTCCCCTTCTTTCCTTCTGGGACTATGAATCCAGGTCCTGGAGTTGGGCTGCCTATGGGAGAGTGGGGCAGCAGCTCTCACTCAGCTCCCACCCCTGTGGCAGGAGGTGCTCATAGGAGGCTTGTCTTACTGCGTCTTCTTCCACCTGCTCAGGAGGCTCCTCAAGGTGCGGCCGCTCCACCACAGAGGGTTCTGTTCCTGTCCTCCACTCATACACTGTTGAGTTTCCCCGCTTCTGCACAAACCGCAGCATTGGCAACACCTGCTCTGTGGGGCTTCAACAGAGCATGTAACTGATTCTTCTACTGACCACTCATGTAGCCAACACCAGGTTTCAGCAGCCTGGGCTATGTGGTCAAATGGGCAAGGCCCCCATTAGTTCAAGGGGGTAAAGCTCAAAGGTCATGTGGGAAAGATGTAAGTAGAGAAGAGAGACAAGCCAGGTTACACAGGTGAACCATACCCTTGCTTGAGAGAAGCTGAGGTTCTCTTTACCTTTCACACACAAACCCCACACAGGCCTGGTACAGGTCGATGGCTTCCCCCAGAGACTGAGCCTTGGCCCCAATCTCAGCCAGCTGACTCGGCAGGTCCTTCACCAGGGCCAGCAGTTCTCTTCGGACATTGTCTCCCTAGAGAGAGTAGGTGAGGGGGGCTGAGACAGAAATGAGAGGTGGAAGGTAGAGTCCAGAAAAGTAAAGAAGACATCCAAAAACCAGAGAAAGGCAAGACTAGTCCAAGAGGGGGCACAATCCAGCTAGATGAGAGCTCAGGCCCAGGAAAACAGACAGAGGCCCAGGCACCCTCCCACTGCCAGGAGCCCGCTCCCGCTCACCGTGATGCCATACTGCTTGCAAGAGTGGAAGAACTGCTCCCGCATCTCAGTAGCCCCTGCCTGGCCCTCTTCCTCCTTGCGACTGTATTCCTGCTGCAGTTGCTGGCACTTGGCGATCTGCTTCTTTAGTAAGGGGATCTCATAGTTGACATTCCGAACCAGGAGGCTAGCGAGTTCCACTGAGAAGCATCCAGGAAATTCAGCCCAAGACATACACATGTAAAATGAGCATTTCCCACAATACCCAAACACACACACTCTTAAGGGCTGGTGGGAAGCATGAGGTCAGCCTCCTAGTCTCTCCCCTTCCTAGCAGTGGAGCCAAGTTATTTAACCTCTCTAATCTAACCCTTGTCTGTAAAATAGTGCCAATGATATTTATTGTGACAGAATCCATATAAAATACCAAGCACAATTTCTTACATTTGGTAGGTGCTCAGTAATAATTATTAATAATAATTAACATTAATAATTAATAAATAATTACTAGTAACAACAAAACTACTCAGAAACACAACCCACACTACTACCAGCCCTTCAGAGGCTCTCTCTCAGGTACCTATGTGGCCCCCAGGATGATCTCTGCCCTTTCTGCCTAGTATAGAATGAGGTGAGGAGGTGGGGGCAGTACACCCCCCCTTACCAAGAGGACCCACATATACCTGCTTGACCAGGCACAGAAAATACCTGCTACCTGCCTGATCATCCTCCTCCCCGAGCTCCCTGGGGAAATAATTTTCCCACCTACAGACAAGCAACATCTATACTCTAGCCTCTGCCCACAGACAGACTGAGTCTTTTATAAACTTGGTATCACAGAACCCTGGGAGTAGGTTTCCCCATAGATGCCAGGTCTTTCAGCTTGGGCCACTTTACCTAAGTAGGTATTGTCCTTTTCATACAGGGCTACAATCTCCTGCCAATCCTGAGTAAGAATAGAAAGAGGAAGTAAGCCAAAAAGCACTTGACAGCCACATCCTAGTTCAATCTTCAAACAGGGGACACTCTCCCAACCTTTACATCACCTTAAACACAAACTTCTTTTATTTATTTATTTTTTTTGTAGAGACGGAGTCTCACTTTATCGCCCTGGGTAGAGTGCCATGGCGTCATACAGCTCATAGCAACCTCCAACTCCTGGGCTTAAGCGATTCTCTTGCCTCAGCCTCCCGAGTAGCTGGGACTATAGGCACCCGCCACAACGCCCGGCTAGTTTTCAGTTTTTGCAGTTCAGCCGAGGCCAGGTTTGAACCCACCACCTTTGGTATATGGGGCCAGCACCCTACTCGATGAGCCACAGGCGCCACCCACTTCTTTTATTTTTTTATTTTTTGAGACAGAATCTCACTTTGTTATCCTTGGAAGAGTGCTATGGCGTCAAAGCTCACAGCAACCTCAAATTCTTGGGCTCAAGCGATTCTTTCGCTTCAGCCTCCCAAGTAGCTGGGACTCCAGGCACCCACCATGTCACCCAGCTATTTTTAGAGATGGGGGTCTTACTCTTGCTCAAGCTCATCTTGAACCTGTGAGCTCAGGCCAATCTAGCTGCCTTTGCTTCCCAGAGTGCTAGGATTATAGGTGTGAGCCACTGCGCCCAGCCAAACACAAATTTCTTATTGTCCTTCAACTCATGACATTGGCTGGACCACCCACTTTATTTTCAGAGTGCCTTTCACACACAAACCCAACAAGTGATCTCCAAAGCAGCAGGTCTGAAAATTTAAGCCCAGGGGTAGGATATACTTTTGGTATAAACTTATAAAGACAGTGAAAGTTCAGCAAATATTCTTTTTTTTTTTTATTAAGACAGTCTTACTATGATGCCCTCGGTAGAATGCCATGGCATCACAGCTCACAGCAACCTCAAACTCTTGGGCAATTCTCTTGCCTCAGACTCTCAAGTAGTTGGGACTACAGGTGCCCACTGCAACGCCCAGCTATTTTGTTGTTGTTGTTGTTGCTGCTGTTGTTGTTAGCTGGCCCAGGCCAGGTTCGAACCTGCCAGCCTCAGTGTATGTGGCCGGTGCCCTACCCACTGAACTACGGGCACCGCCCACAGCAAATATTCTATGTAGGCATCTCCACTGGATGTTCAGAGAGACCGGAAAGGCTCTGACCCCTCAGACTGGGTGTCCCCAGTTGCACCTTACCAGCCCTTGGCCCACACTTGCCTTCATCCGCTGTGAAGAATACCGGCCAAAAATATTTTTTGTGGAGGCCTCAGTGCCTTTGAGAAGGTCCACAATTCTTAGGCAGTGGAAGTAGTGAATGTCTGGAAAACAAAGGGGAGTGAGGACTTTGAGAAGTACAATATCTTCCTCACTGACTAGGGTCACGGTAGATAGCAGACTTAGGTACAGCGGACTTACTGCCAATAATTTTAGCATGTAGCTCTTTCCTTCATCATTTCATGTTGAAAGAGACCAGCATCTATACCCCAAATGAAAACCTTTCTCTCTCTCTCTAGGTCAGTGATTCTCAACCTTCCTAATGCTGCGACCCTTTAATACAGTTCCTGTGGGTCACGACCCACAGGTTGAGAACCGCTGCTCTAGGGTCACCCTTGGCAGCTAAATAAGGGAGTAGCTCAGCTAATACATACTACTCCAGGAAAAAGGGGACTCCAGTGACAGCCCCAAAGTACGCACAGGACCCAGAGAGCAGCTGGGCTATCTCTTCACTCTCTGGCATGTCCTGGATGGCAGCATTGATCTTCTCCCGAATAGACAGCACCAGACTCTGCCATTTCAGGTTGCAGTGCCTTCTGTCCACCAGCCAATCTACATGACAAACACCAAATCTCAGCATTCCCATTCACACAACTAAAATTCCATCACTAATTCAGTGAAATACACTGAGATACTGGTCTAAAAGTTGTCTTTATATTGGTTAAGGTATGAGGGCCATGGGAAGATGTGAAAAACAGGCCCAAAAAGATGCCTGGGGCTAGGCAGACTCTGACAATCTGACTTCATCCGTAGTGTGATTTTTATAGAGCAACTGCCTGTATCCCAGGGATAAAGAAAAACTTTAAATTGGTCTTGGCATGAAAGTGCCACTTTTGACCATTCCAAATTCTCCATAATATTTTTGCTTCTGTAGGTAATTATATCTTTCTTATTGTAAGAGGATGCTGCTCAACTTCCACTTCCTCAGGGCTGGAATTAACCATCACAATGGAAAATACAAGATGGTTATGCCAAGTACCGGATAAATAAACAACTGCAAAGCCCCTAATACCTACAGCACCCTAAGGACTAGATAACATTCTTAACAGTGAAGTACAGGCTGTACATGCGAATTCCAGTGGTAATGACCTTTTGGAGTTTGGGCCTGGAGTTGTGGGTTGAGTACCAAGCACCATTCCTCAGTAGGAGAGAGCAGGTTTGTGGTCAGATGGTTGTAGATTCTAACCACCAACCTGGGTGAGTCTCTCATACCTCTGTGCCTGTTTCTCCACATGTCAAATGGGAATCATAGGACACACCGTAGAATGGGGAATGCAGGTAAAACACTGAGCACTGATTGCATCCAACATACAAAGACTCTAAGTCTTAGTGATCTTCATTTTTATATCAAGTGCCTAAAACAGCACCTAGTACAGAGCAAACCCTCAAACTGTTGTTTGAATGGTCATTTTCATGACCAAAAACAAGCTCACACGCCAAGACTGTAACTGAGCTGACAAGCTGGGGACTAAATGCCCCCATATAGTGCTAAATTCAGAACCTGAATTCTACCAACTGGTCAAACACTGGGGTCTCACAGTAGTATCAGTTATACTCCTTCTGCCATATTCCTCTCAAGTTTTCAGAAAGAAACATTCTGTAGATGTCATAGAAGAAGCAGTGGGCTGAGGTGATTTGACAGATGCCATCTCAAGGAAGAGTAGCATCAAATCAATGAATCTAATAAAGATTTAAAAATGTTGGGAGCCATGCAAATGCCCTGGCATTGTCAGATGAAGAGGCCCTTCTTTGACTCTGAAATGGGAAGGAGGTACGTAGGCCAGATAGACAACCCCAACATGCCCTGGACACGAAAAGGTCCTTGTTTCCAACTGGTTCTTAGGTCCCTCTTTCTCCTAAAACCAAGGAGCGAGGGACCCCTTTAAAAAGAAAAGAAGTAAAGTTTTTTCCTGGCATAATGCAAAAAGCGTGAACATTGAGTCAGATAGACTTAAGCTCCAATTCAGAACTGCCACTTCGTTGACTGTTTTTTAAAAAAAGAAATTTATCCTGTCCGTGAATGATAGGATTTGATAACATGTGTTACAAATGCTGAAGCAGTTCTCAGCGAGGCGGGTCTGGCCACAGATGGGGACATACAACAAGGTGAGTGCTCAGCACCACAACCTGGGCTTTCAGGCATCAGAACTCCCGGCTGTTGGCAACAGGGGGCAAAAAATGGGCCTCCCCCCGCCAGCCAGCCGCGGGGCGCTCCCTCCT
Organism: Perodicticus potto; assembly: GCA_963574655.1. Lineage (NCBI taxonomy): Eukaryota > Metazoa > Chordata > Mammalia > Primates > Lorisidae > Perodicticus > Perodicticus potto. The sequence continues at coordinate 12,725 of CAUYRH010077335.1, forward strand.
ACCGAGCAGCTTGCTGGTCTGGATGTCGATTGGCACGTGCTGATGGTCCTGGCGGGAAACACGATGCGAAGAGGGGTGTGAGCGCGGGGAAGGGACGCGCAGCCCGAGCTCTCATTTCACAGTCCCAACCGCCACCCTTCAGGGCCAGAACGACCGACAGGAAAGCGCCTGGTGGGAAGTCGAGGACACGGGTTCAGGGGTCCTAGGCCAGTCCCCACTCCCCCAGGTCCTATCCCCACACCTGCATCTTTCCTTCACTTCCGCTTCCGGCCGGAAACCTAGGCCTCCCCTTGCCACCTCGCCCTACCACCAATCCAGGGCGGGTGTTGGCAGAGCTTCAGTTTAGGAACAAACGGGCCTCCTTCGGCCACGTCACCGTCTTCCGCAGAGCCAATCAGGGCACACGCTCCATCCCCCCGCAGCAAGCCCCGCCCATCCCTAGCCTCCGAATGGCTGAGCCCGGGAGGGGCGGGAGAACAAGGGACAGCCAATGGGAGACTCGAGGCGGGCTCAGGACCAGGGAGGGGCGGGGCGCCTGGAAAGGGTTGCAGTGGCGGCGCGACCGCAGCAGACGGCGCCCGAGAGTTCGGCAAGGAAGCTTCTTCCTCAGGCGGACAGAGAGCCCTCTCGCCGCAGATAGACGTGTCTGCAGGCGGGGTTCTAGCGCCGCTCTGTGAGCTGTTGAAAAGGCTTTCTGCCTTCCCTTGCCTCGTTTTACCCTCTGTAGCAGTTTGTAGGTCTCTTGTGTCACTTGCCACGCTTTGTCATATCATTCAGTTTATCTAATAGACATGGCTGAACACCTGCTATGTGTTGGGCAACCAGGACAGGGAAAGAGGAGTGGGAAGGGTCCAGGAGGCGACCCAAAGACAAAATCTAAGTTGAGTCTTAAAGAAACAACTGCAGAAGGAGGGTTTATGTAGGGAAGGATGGTTCTGGATGGAGGAGATTGCACAGATAAGCTTTGGCCGTCAGAAATGGCAAGAGGGATGTAGGGAACAACAGGCAGACAAGACAGGGCAACATAATTTGTAGGGTCTGGTACAAAACGGAAATGCAGAATCCCTTGTTAAAGAAACATTGCAACCGGCCATAGTGGCTCACACCGGTAATCCTAGCACTTTGGGAGGCTAAAGCAGGAGGATCACTTCAGGCCAAGAGTTTGAGGCCAGCGTGGACCGGCTTGAACAACACAGTGAGACCCTGTCTCTACAATTTTTAAAAAAAAATTAGCCAGAGCTGGGTGCGGTGGCTCACGCCTGTAATCGTAGCACTCTGGGAGGTCCAGGTGGGTGGATTTCCTGAGTTTAGGAGTTGGAGACCAGCCTGAGCAAAGCGAGACCCTTGTCTCTCTCTCTCTTTTTTTTTTTTTTTGAGACAGAACCTCAAGCTGTCACTCTGGATAGAGTGCTGTGGCATCACAGCTCACAGCAACCTCCAATTCCTAGGCTAAAGTGAGTCTCTTGCCTCTGCCTCCCAAGTAGCTGGGACTACAGGCGCCCACCACAATGCCCGGCCATTTTTTGATTGCAGCCGTCATTGTTGTTTGGCGAGCTCGGGCTGAATTCAAACCTGCCAGCACAGGTGTACGTTGGCTGGTGCCTTAGCCTGTTGAGCCACAGGCGCTGAGCGGATCCTTGTCTCTTAAAATAGCCTGGTGTTGTGGTGGACACCTGTAGTCCCAGCTACTTGGGAGGCTGAGACGAGAGGATTGTTTGAACCCAAGAGTTTAAGGTTGGCCAGGCGTTGTGGCGGGCGCCTATAGTCCCAGCTACTTGGGAGGCTGAGGCAAGAGACTCGCTTGAGCCCAGGAATTGGAGGTTGCTGTGAGCTGTGATGACACAGCACTCTATCCAGGGTAACAGCTTGAGGCTCTGTCTCAAAAAAAAAAAGAGTTTAAGGTTGCTGTGAGCTATGATGTCATGGCATTCTACTAAGGGCCACAAAGTGAGACTCTTGTCTCAAAAGGAAAAAAAAAATTAGCCAGGCATGGCAATGCATACCTGTAGTCCCAGCTATGCAGGAAGGTCATTTGAACACAGAAGTTTGAGAATACAGTGATCTGTGATCAGGCCACTGCACTCTAAACTGGGGAAGAGAGAGAGGAAGAACTTGTCTCAAAAAAAAAAAAAGAAAGTAAGGAAAAAGTTAGCTTGGCACCTGTAGCTCAGTGGCTAGGGCGCCAGTCACATACACTTGGGCCTGCTAAACAACAATGACAATTACAACAAAAAAATAGTTGGGTGTTGTTGTGGGCGCCTTAGTCCCAGCTACTTGGTAGGCTGAGGCAAAGAGAATCGCTTTAGCCCAAGAGTTTGAGGTTGCTGTGAGCTGTGATACCACTGCACTCTACCAAGGGTGACATAGTAAGACTCTGTCTCAATAAAATAAAGGTTATAAAGAATTTCAATATAAAAAACAAAACAAAACAAAAAAGAATTTCAATATGAAGCCGGCCCCTACAGGTGGCCAGCCTCTGTGCAATAAAAGATTTGCTCATGTTTACATGGATGGAGCTGAAACATATTCTTCTTAGCAAAGTATCTCAATAATGGAAGAAAAAGAATCCAATGTACTCAGCCCTACTATGAAACCAATTTATAGCTTAGCTATAACCCAATTATAGCCCAAGAATATGGGGGAGGAAAGAGGGGAAGATGGGTAGAGGGAGGGTAATTGGTGGAACCACACCTACAGTGCATCTTACAAGGGTACATGTGAAATTTACTAAATGTAGAATATAATTGTCTTAACACAAAGCTAACAAAATGCCGTGAAAGCTATGTTAACCAGTTTGATGAAAATATTCAAATTGTATATAAAACCAACACATTGTACCCCATGATTGCGTTGATGTTCACAGCTATGATTTAATTAAAAAAAAAAAAAAGGATTTGAGGCAAGGAGGTAGCAGGAGGTAATGCTATAAAGGTGAAAGCCTCTTATCAAAGGGAGCCTTCTTAAGGAACTTGACTCCTGCAGAGGAACCACTGAAGGGTTTTAAGGGTTTGAGGCAGGGAGAGGCCTGTACAGATTGCCTTCAAGGAAGATGGATTTGTGGGAGATAAGCTTAGAAACAGGGAGGCTGGAAGGAGGTTGTTATCCAGAGATTATAGCCTGACCTGGGACACACAATGTGGGGGAGAGAAAGGGCTAGATTTGAAAGTTGTTTAGGAGGAAAATGGACAGGATGGTGGTGTGGGTCCAGTAGAGAAACACCAAGGATGACACATAGGTGATTGGGTGAGAGCACCACCACCTGAGACAGAGATGTGGGATGCTGAGGAGGTATTGGGAAAGAGGGGAATCTCAGCTTTGAACTTGGGCTAGCAATGCTGAGAGAAAACACTCCCTCCCCATGGAAGCCACTTGGGTCTATAACCTTGGAGTTCATGGGAGTCACTGGGCTACAGAAACAGCTTAGAGAGTCACAAACTGGCTAATGTGTGGTCCGTGGTGGTTAAAGCTGAGGGAGAGCTGGAGGGATAGACCAAGAAGTGGGTAGAGTGAGAGAGGGTGGGCTGAGGATAGATTCCCTGAGCTAGATATGCCATTTCTAAATACCCCCTCCATGGCCCCTGCTCATCACAGCACAACATTTGGGGCTCAGTAAATTTTTTTTTTTTTTTTTGTAGAGACAGAGTTTCACTTTATCACCCTCGGTAGAGTGCCATGGCGTCATACAGCTCACAGCAACCTCCAACTCCTGAACTCCTGGGCTTAGGCAATTCTCTTGCCTCAGCCTCCCGAATAGCTGGGACCACAGGCGTCTGCCACAATGCCCAGCTATTTTTTTGTTGCAGTTCAGCGGGGCTGGGTTTGAACCTGCCACCCTCGGTATATGGGGCTGGCGCCTTACTGACTGAGCCACAGGAGCCGCCCTAAATTTTTGATTGAACCTTATGGTGTGATACAGTAGTGGGAAGACTTCGATTTTTGCCCAGTGAGACCTTAGACTCTTTCCCTAACCTGATAGTCACAGTTTTTCAACCTGGAGATAACACTTGTCCTATCTCAGAGCACTTCTGTTTAGAGCAGTGTTTTTCAACCTTTTTATCTCATGGCACACTTGAACCTATAGTTAAACTTCCACAGCACACTTAAATTATGTTGATCAAAAAAAAAAAAGAAGAAGAATATGCTTACTGTGCTTTGAAAATAGTTTCATTATAATGATCTTTAAAATTTTTCATGGCATGTCTAAGGTCCATGGTACACTGGCTGAAAATCACTGGTTTAGCGTTTTAAATAAATAAACATACTAGATATAAATAACTCTGTGGTTTATAACATACTTTAGATATATATATATATTTTTTTTTGTTTGTTTGTTTGTTTGTTTGTTTTTGAGACAGAGCCTCAAGCTATCACCCTGGATAGAGTTCCATGGCTTCACAGCTCACAGCAACCCCCAATGCCTGGGCTCAAGCGAGTCTCCTGCCTCTGCCTCCCAGGTAGCTGAGACTACAGGCGCCTGACACAACGCCTGGCCATTTTTTTGGTTGCAGCCGACATTGTTGTTTGGTGGGCTCAGGCTGGATTTGAACCCGCCACCTCAGGTGTACGTAGCTGGTGCCCTAGCCTGTTGAGCCACAGGCGCCGAGCCTAGATATATTTTTTCATGCTTTGCCAACTCTATATATGAAATATTATATGTATTAACAGCAATGACAACTACAACCTAAAAATGGCTGGGCATTGCAGCGGGCACCTGTAGTACCAGCTACTTGGGAAGCTGAGACAAGAGAATTGCTTAAGCCCAGGAGTTGAAGGTTGCTGTGAGCTGTGATCCCACAGCACTCTACCCAGGGCAACAGCTCGAGGCTCTGTCTTTAAAAAAAAAAAAAAGAAATATTATATGTAAACATTATTGTTACAGAATGAGTTGAAAAACTTCCCTGTAAATGGTTCATAGGGTAGAACCAAGGGCTTCTTCAGGGCTCTCTCATGGGAATTTGGCTCTCATCTCAGAGTCCTGACTCAGGCTATAGGAATTGCTTGGACTCCCCCATGATTAAACAAACACTTACTGGGCTCCAGCTATGTGCTCGAGGCTCTCTGGGACATCCCAAGAAGCATGGCACTTGCCCCACCTTCAGGGTGTTTCTCTCCTCCTTAAACCAATAGGCTGGGCAGAATAGGACAGGGTGGGTCTGGAAGACACAGCCCAGTGAGTTGGTGGAAGCAGAGACCACCAGTGCCTCCCACCCCCACCCCAGCTGCCCAGGTGACTGACCTGGAACAGAAGGTTGTTTGAGACCAGCACTGCCCAGTTGCTAAGCCCTGGGAGGCTGCCCCAGAGAGCACAGAACATGGGCCTTAGGCAGCATTCTGCACTACAGGGAACTTCAGGACACAAGTAGTCAGGCATCCAGGAACTTGACTCTCTGATTGGGGGGGATTTAGTTATCTGGGCTCCCAGGATTTGGAAGGAGGCAGAGGAAGGCTATGGAGGCCTTCTTGCCATGAATCTCCTCAATCCTTTGCTGATTTAGCAGATGAGATGCTGGGGCAGCAGACAGGTAGAAGTGAGTGAAGATACAGCAGGACTGTGCCAAATTTGGACTGGGAAGCTCTTTGAGCCCTGCGGTGCTGTGTGCAGCTGCCTTGCCATCCTTTGTTGCTGTTAGCTTGCTTATTAAATGATAACCATGATAACCCGGTGCCAACGTGCTGGTGTAGAACTAAATGTTTTACAAGCCTTATCTAATATGATCCTTCTAACAATTTTATAACGTGGGTACTGTTATTAGCCAGATTTCAAAATCAAGGCAGCGAAAGCTTAGATAATGAAGTAACTCATCCAAGATCATACCACTGGTACTTGGTGGGGCTGGCTCTCCAACCTGCCTTCCTGTTCTTTCTGGGATGTGTCTTTGCTTCTCCTCAGCCACAGTGGCCTCAGGTCTCTTCCTCTCTCTGGCCTGATTCCCACTTTCTCTCCCAGTTGTTGTACCAGCCACTTAGAACTCCCACCCCTGTAGTCCCTGTTCTAAGTTCTAAGTTCTAAGTCCCTCTCCAAAGTTCTTTCTTACCACACCTCATTCTGGGCGAGGGCGCCCATTACTTATCCTCCTATAATACCCATAAAAAGAAAGCTTACCCTTGACATTGAAATAATCCACTCTTTTTATCTGCTACATGTTTATTACTTTATGGTCTGTGTGTTTGCTCACAGCCACATTATAGGGTGTGTGTGTGTTTGTGTCTGCCCGCTGGGCTGGAAGCCCTGGAAACTTAGCAGGGTATCTTTCTGTGTGCAGTATGATCTCTGTGTTGTTTTTTTTTTTCAGTCGGTCTCCCCCAGTAGTCTGTGAGCACCTGTGGGTAGGGAATACAGACTTGTTCATCTCTGTGACGCCAGCACCTGTCATGACACCTGCCATGGAGTGTCAGGTGCTTAAACGGGTGCTTGTAAAGCAAGGAAGGAGAGAAGTGGTGGCCAAAGGCAGGAAGGCATTTAATGATTATGGTGACTGTGACGAATGGGAGCCATGGTCACTTGGACTTGGGGGCAGGGGTATGAGGTGCCCAGCTCCTTTTTCTTTTTTTTCTTTTTTTTGTTTTTTTCCAGCTCCTTTTCTCATTCTTCCCTCTGCAGCTCAGGACTTGGAATCAACCCTGATGAGCCTCTTGGGAGTGGAGGGAGGAAATCAGGGAGAAGCAATCAGGCTGGTCAGCCTCCTGAGTTAAGCACAGGCCAGTGAAGGTCCATGCAGGGCCAGTCCCCTGGCATTCTCCCTGGGCCTCTCCTCCTACAAGGACACTAGTCCTTGTATGTAGGGCCCGCCCTAATCCAGTAGGCCCATATTTTAAATACATCTACAAAATCCTATTTCCAAATAAGGCCACTTTCTGGGGTTCTGGGTGGATGTGAAGTTTGGGAGTCACTTTTCTTTTCTTTTTTTTGAGACAGAGTCTCACTTTGTCGCCCTTGATAGAGTGCCGTGGCATCACACAGCTCACAGCAACCTCCAACTCCTGGGCTTAGGGGATTCTCTTGCCTCAGCCTCCCGAGTAGCTGGGACTACAGGCATCTGCCACAATGCCCGGCTATTTTTCTTTTTTTTTTTTTTTTTGAGACAGAGCCTCAAGCTGTCACCCTGGGTAGAGTGCCATGGCATCACACAGCTCACAGCAACCTCCAATTCCTGGGCTTGAGCGATTCTCTTGCCTCAGCTTCTGGAGTAGCTGGGACTACAGACGCCCGCCACAACGCCTGACTATTTTTTTGTTGCAGTTTGGCCAGGGCCAGGTTCAAACCCCCACCCTCGGTATATGGAGCCAGTGCCCAACCCATTGAGCCACGGGCACCACCAACAGTCACTTTTCAATACAATACACTAGGGAAATGCAAATACAAAGGACACAGACAATGCCACTTTACTTCCATCATACTGTCAAAAATTGAAATATGGGTGCAGTGGCTCATCCCTGCAATTCTAGCACTCTGGGAGGCTGAGGTGGGAGGATTCCTTGAGACAAGGAGTTTGAGACCAGCCTGAGCAAGAGAAGACCCCATCTTTATGAAAATAGAAAATAAAAGCCGGGTGTTGTGGCTTACACTTGTAATCCTGGCACTCTGGGAGGCCGAGGCAGATGGATTACCTGAGCTCAGGAGTTCTAGACCAGCCTAAACAAGAGTGAGACCCCATCCCTAAAAAATAGCCTGGTGTTTTGGTGGGTGCCTGTAGTCCCAACTACTTGGGAGACTGAGGCAAAAGAATCACTTGAGCCCAAAAGTTTGAGGTTGCTGTGATGTCATAGCTCACTCTACCCAGGGTGACAAAGTAAGACTCTGTCTCTAAATAAATAAATATAAAAATGGAAAATAGGGCAGCACCTATGGCTCAGGGGGTAGGGCACCAGCCCCATATACTGAGGGTGTGGGTTCGAACCTACCCCCGGCCAAACTGCAACAAAAAATAGCCAGGCGTGTGGCAGGCGCCTGTAGTCCCGGCTACTCGGGAAGCTGAGGCAAGAGAATTGCCTAAGCCCAGCTGCGAGCTGTGATGCCACGGCAATCTACCAAGGTCGATAAAGTGAGACTCTGTCTCTAAAAAAAAAAAAAAAAAAATAGAAAATAAGCTGGCTTCATGGCTGGTGCATGCCTATGATCCCAGCTACTGGGGAGTCTAAGGCAGAAGGATCACCGGAGCCCAAGTGTTTGAGGTTGCTGAGAGGTCTGATGACACCATTACACTCTAGCCCAGGTGAACGGGAATTACCCTGTCTCAAAAAAAAAATTTTTTTTTGAAACGTCTGTGTCACAGATTATATTCTCTAGAAGTAGGTGGTGTTTGGGGTGGTGAGATGTTTATTAGGGATTACTTCTTGTGAAAGGAAGCAGATGGAAATAAAATTGGGCAGAAGGAAAAATCCAATTGCACTGCAGGCCTGACAAAGCTTTGATCCATTTGGTGGGGACCTCTGGAGTGAATATTGCCCCTCAGACTGTCCTTTAGGGGCCCAAATTGGCTCGACTTTATATCCCTAGAAATGGGCTTTCTGTGCCTGAGGCTGACCCTGAAGGAGTTGACACGTGGTAGCCACCTTCTGACCTTACTCCTGTGGCTGGACAGCAAGTCCTTCCCTGAAGAAAGATGTGGGAGGCACACTTGTTATCTACCAAGGTCTGGCAATACAGAGTTGAAGACTGTGGCAGGCTGAAAATGGCCCTCCAAAAAAGATAGTCACACCAAATCCCCAGAACCTGTGAGTGTGACCTTATTTGGAAAAAGGGTCTTTGCAGATGCCATTAAGTGAAAGATCTTGAGATACAGCGATAATCATGGATCATCTGTGTGGCCCTAAATGCCATCCCCAGTGTCCGTGTAAGAGAAAGGCAGGGGCGGTGCCTGTGGCTCATCGAGTAGGGTGCCGGCCCCATATACCAAAGGTGGCGTGTACCTGGCCTTGGCCGAACTGCAAAACAGAAAAATAGCCAGGCGTTGTGGTGGGCGCCTGTAGTCAGAGCTACTCAGGAGGAAGGCAAGAGAATCGCCTAAGCCCAGGAGTTGGAGGTTGCTGTGAGCTGTGTGACACCACGGCACTCTACCAAGGGGCCATAAAGTAAAACTCTGTCTCTACAAAAAAAAAAAAGAAAGAAAAGAGAAAGAAAAGGACAGGGTGATGTGGAAATTGGGAAGGCAGAGATTGGAGTGATACAGCCACAAGCCCAGGAAGGCCAATAGTCACCAAAGCTGGGGGAGGCAAGGCACAGCCTCTCCTTGGAGCCTCCAGAGGGACCATGGCCCTGCCAACTCCTTGGTGTTGGTCTAATAAAACAGACTTTCAATATCTGGCCTACTGAACAAGCCAGAGGAATAAATTTCTTTCTTTTTTTTTTTTTTTGCAGTTTTTGGCCGGGGCTGGGTTTGAACCTGCCACTCCGGCATATGGGGCCAGCGCCCTACTCCTTTGACCCACAGGCGCCACCCCAGAGGAATAAATTTCTGAGTTTGTTTGTTTGTTTGTTTGTTTTGAGACAGAGTCTCAAGCTGTCGGCCTGGATAGAGTGCTGTGGTGTCACAGATCATGGCAACCTCATACAGAGTCTCAAGCTATTGCCTTAAATAGAGTGCGGTGGCATCTAAGCTCACAGCAACCTCAAACTCTCAGACTCAAGCAATTCTCTTGCCTCAGCCTCCCCAGTAGCTGTGACTACAGATGCCTGCCACAATGCCTGGCCATTTTTTATTGCAGTTGTCATTGTTGTTTAGCAGGCCTGGGCTGGGTTCAAACCCACCAGCCTCACTGTATGTAGCCAGCACCCTACCCATTGTGCTATGGGCACCGCCCTAAATTTCTGTTGTTTTAAGTCATCAAGTTTGTGGTAACTTGTTATGGCAGCCATAGGAAACTAATAATACAAAGAGGAATAGGAAAATTCCTAGGGTATCCAGTGAGAGGATCCACCTTGCAGGGTGTCCTGGTTGGGGGAAGAGTCAATGGGGACCAAGAGTTCACACATACAGAACATTTGGAAGAATGCTTGTAATACAGTCCCCCTAAATATTGGCTGCTCACACTCCCACTCCTCACTAAAGTCTCCAAGAAGAAAGCCCCCTCCAATGGCAACATTTCTACCCACCTAGGTCAGAGGGCAGCTTCTGCCCACCCCTCCCCCACTCGCCTCAGCCTCCCAAGTAACTGGGACTACATGACACCCTGGCTAATTTTTCAATATCTTTTCAATTTTTTTTTTTTTTTTTTTGTTAGAGACAGAGTCTCACTTTGTTGCCCTTGGTAGAGTGCTGTGGTGTCGCAGCTCACAGCAACCTCCAGCTCTTGGGCTTAGGTGATTCTCATGCCTCAGCCTTGCGAGTAGCTGGAACTACAGGCTCCTGCCACAGCGCTCGGCTTTTTTTCTGTTTTTTGCAGTTTGGCCAAGGCTGGGTTTGAACCCACCACTCTCGGTATATGGGGCCGGTGCCCTACTCACTGAGCCACAGGTACAGCCCATAATTTTTCAATTTTTTTGAGAGACGGAGACTTTCTCTTACTGAAGCTAGTTTTGAATTCATGGCCTCAAAAGATCCTCTGACCTCAGCCTCCCAAAGTGCTTGGATTATAGCCCAAATGCCAAGGATTTTTTTGGTGTTTTGTTTTGATACAGTCTCACTTTGTCACCCTCCGTAGAGTGCTATGGCATCATCGTAGCTCACAGGAACCTCAAACTCCAAGGCTCAAGAGATCCTCCTGCTTCAGCCTCCTGAGTAGCTGGGACTACAGGTGCCTGTCACAATGCCTGGCTATTTTTTTCTATTTTTAGCAGAGATGGGGGTCTCACTCTTGCTCAGGCTGGTCTTGAACTCCTGAGCTCAAGTCTCACTACCTCTGCCTCCCAGAGTGCTAGGATTACAGGCATGAGCCTCCCCAGTCATGAAGGGTTTATAATTCAACAGCTCCCAGGTTGTGTGCCCCAGCAGGGTACCAAGGTTCTTGGGACTTTCTTTTTTTTTTTTTGAGACAGAGCCTCAAGCTGTCACCCTGGATAGAGTGCTGTGGCATCACAGCTCACAGCAACCTCCAATTCCTGGGCTCAAGCGAGTCTCCTGCCTTTGCCTCCCAAGCAGCTGGGACTACAGGCGCCCGCCACAATGCCTGGCCATTTTTTGGTTGCAGCCGTCATTGTTGTTTGGCGGGCCCGGGCTGGATTCGAACCCACCAGCTCAGGTGTACATGGCTGGTGCCTTAGCCTGTTGAGCCACAGGCGCCGAGCCACTTGGGACTTTCTTATATG
>CAUYRH010077336.1:0-12319 GCA_963574655.1 Perodicticus potto
AGTCGCTGAGGCCCATCCACTGCTGGTAGTCGGGGTACTCGCCACGCCGCAGGAAGTACTGGTGGCCCTGGTAGTTGGGGCGCTCATAGAGCATCCAGCAGCCGCTGTCCACGCGGACGGAGTTGCAGCGGCTGAAGTAGGTCTGCAGGTTGGGGCAGTCGCTGGTGCATTCATAGCAGCGGCCCTGGAAGTTCCGGTCCTCGTAGAAGGTGATCTGCAAAAGAAGAATAGCTCCAGATTAAATCATTTGCTCCCAATGGACCTTGGAGCTCCAAAGGCTCCCCTCTCCCCTTTCTTTGACTTGCGCTCTGCTCACCTTCCCCATGGCTGGCTGGTTGACACGGGTGAGGCGAGTTCAGTGCGTTGGGGCCGGCAGCCACAGCGGTCTATATAGCAGGACGGCTGCTGCGTTGGCAAGAACAACACAAAAGGGGCCCGCGCGGGTAAGGGGATTTCACGGATCCCTTTTACGTGCTGCATTCAGTGGAAATGATTGTAGATTTTGCCTTCGTTCTCTGGTATATTCTAACGCTGTCCTGTATGGGCTGCTCTGTGTAGCTTTTATTCGGATTCTTACAGTTTTCTAAATTTATCAGCACATCAGCCTGAACTTTTGACCTGAAATGCAAGTCTCCACACATATGATTCAATCATACCTCGTGAGTTTTCTGGGATAAATCTCTGTAGAAGTGCTCCAGAATTCCAGAGAGGTGGTTGACGCACGAGACAGAATGTCTGAAGCCCTGATGATAGAGACACTGTCTTAAATTGTTTTTTTTTTCTTTACATGATTTGTCAGTTTACTGCAGGGCACAAATCTAGATTCTTATCTCGGCTAGTTGTAACTGTGCAGACTCTATGCTTTCGTGAGTGCACTTCAGGTAACTAGAAATCAGCCCCTGGTGGTCAACTTAAGATAAGAACCGGGGGAAAGGTTTCTGTGGTTGTTAGGCCTGAAACTGAGAAGTACTGTGTATATTGATTGAGAGGTTGCCTCTCCTTTTCCCAGGGTAGAGGAAGGCCAAAAAACTTCACTGACGGAGTGTAAGCTTTGGATGCCGGCTGCCTGGGCTCAGGAGGCCCACCGAATGTATGGATGTGGCAAATCACCCAACCCCTCAGAGCAAGAGTTGTCTTATGGGATGTAGTGTGATTAATGAGGAAGGGGAAATGGAAGGGAAAAAAAGGAAGGAAGGAGGGAGGAAGGGAGGAGAGAAGGTGGAATAGGGAGGGAGAGAGGGCGGAGAAGGAAGGGGAAGGAGGGGGGAGTAGAAGGGAGAAGGAAGGAGGGGGAGTGGAGAGGGGCAGAAGGAGGAAGGAAGGAGTGAGAAAGGAAGGAAGGAGAGAGGGAGAGAGAAAGGAGAGAGTGGGGAGTGGGGAGGGAGAAGGAAAGAAGGAAGGGAGGAAGGAAGGAGGGTGGGAGGAGGGAGGTAGGAGAGAGGGAGAAGTGGGGGGGGAAGGGAGGAAAGAAGGAAAAAAGGAAGGAAGAAAACAGGGAAGAAGAGAAAGCAGTCTTTGACATTCAGAAGCCAGTTTGACACTCACGGCGAGGACTTGCTAAACAATCCCCCAGAGTACCAACTTCAGAAAAGGTGACTCTGAGACCATGAGGAAGTGAGATTAGAGAAGGCCACTTCATAGTTTTGTCTGGGCACCTCGAAAACAAAGTCAGTATGCCTCCCACAGAACACCAAACACCCCCCCCACCAGCCAAAATGATTAACGGCTCCTTCTTTGTCAATTGTACATTTTCTCTTGCTTAGTCTCTCCTTCCTGCAGGGAGGGTTATTTGAGATAACCGATCGTAAAATTAATCCTGCTTTCTGACAGTATCTAGAGTGAACCCAGGTTTTTTTAGACCCTTCCCCAAATCACCCAACCCAAATACAAATCCTATAGCTGGTTCTGTCTTTCTCTCTTTTAATTATTAAATCTGCTAGCTGGGCTCAGCACCTGTGGCTCAAGCGGCTAAGGTGCCAGCCACATACATCAGAGCTGGCGGGTTCGAATCCAGTCCAGACCTACCAAACAACAATGATAACTGCAACGAAAAAATAGCCGGGCGTTGTGGCAGGCGCCCGTGGTCCCAGCTACTTGGGAGGCTGAGGCAAGAGAATCGCTTAAGCCCAGGAGTTAGAGGTTGCTGTGAGCTCTGATGCCACAGCACTCCACCCAGGGTGACAGCTTGAGGCTCTATCTCAAAATAAATATATAAATAAATAAATAATCTACTAGCTGGTCCTTTCTAAGCCTCGCACTGGGACATTCCATGCTTCCCCATGGGATGTGTGCTCCTGTGTTGCAGGTAATAAGCCCAAATTGTTTAAAGAAGATGTGATGGTCTCTCTGGTAGTCTTTAGCTAAAAGGGCTTTGATCTGAATAAATAGGATTATGTGTAAAATGTATTTGCTGCAGACTTGGCACAAACGAACTCTGAATAAATGTTTGATATTAATAACAGAGTAACATTATTTTATTTATTTATTTATTTTTTATTTCTTAAATACATGTATTTTATTACTCTTCATTACATTATTTCCCCCCCACCCCCCAGTGGTAAGACAGAATTGATTTACAGAAAAGAATACAGAAAACACTAAAGCTCCTGGTAGAGGGGGAGAATTCAAGTGGGGAGAGAAGCTCTCTCTGTTTCTCTCCCGGTCTTTCCCCGTCTCCTCCTTTAGGCCTTTAGTCACAGAGTAACATTATTAAGGATGACTTCAACCTCTCTTTGTCTCTCTCAAAGATATTTAATCCTCTCAAAGATCCCTCAAAAATATATCCTCTACAGGAACATTTTGTAGTTAAAAAAAATAATGTGGGCTTGGAAGGGTCTTTAAAAATCATTAGTGGTTTTCAAACACTGGCGTACATAGGAATCACCTTGCCTGTTAGAAATGCAAATTGCTAGTCACCACCCTCTGGCCAAATTTGTTACATCAGGAGAAGATCCTAGAATCTGTATATTTAACTAGCGCCAAATAAATCTTGTACCAAACTTTGAATAACACTAGTGCGGTTTATTCTTTCATGTTTTGATAAGAAAAATCATGTATTTTAGCAAAGCTAAAGGCAAAGCTTTATTAGCAATTGTACTAACATTCTCTTTCAATCCAGAGGCACAAACACTCTCTGCTTTGCAGCACTCTTCCTTCTGCAAACTTTCGTGTGTACATAATGAGAGAATCAAAGCAGAAATACCAACACTAAAATGGCAGCTTTGTTAAGACAGGAAAAGTGACAAACGGGCCAGAATTGTGCATATTGCGGAACTTTACTCTTGTCCCAGAATGTCATAGTCTTGAATTTCTACCACCTCTTTCCAGATCTTTCCCCTTCTCTTCTCTGTCCCCTTGCCAGCCCCGCCTCCCCGTGCCTATCACCCCTGCAGCTGCCTAACTTAAGGTCTCATCATATCTCAGTGGGGCTTTCAACAGTCTTCTGACTCTGCCTATCTTCCTTTCTCCAAGCTGCCCTCTGCCAGGTTGCCAGGGTGATGAGACGCATATCAAGTCCTACTGCTCATCTGCTGGAAACTCTTCTGACTGCTGTCATCTCCAGGTTAAGTACCAATTCCTGAGCATGGCACGTCAGATGTGACCACCTCTGTCTATCCCCATGCTTTCTGTCCAGTCACAGTGAACTGCCTGTCATTTTCCCAAATGGACACTGTTATTTTCATATTGTTCTTATTTTTCAACATATTGAGTCTTCTACCTGAGACATCAGTTCTCCATTTTTTGTCCAGAGAAATTTTAAGCCTCAAGCATTAATTCTTCTGCAAAGTCTCAACTCAAGCATTAATTCTTCTGTAAAGACTTCTTGAATTCTTCCTCATCTTCTGGGCTGAATTTAATACTGCCTCCTTAGTTCCCCAAGCATCGTGTTCATACAACTGTAATGGTAACTATCACTTACCTAATTATTTTGTTTAGACATCAGTATCCCGCCTTTACTTTTATATTCTCACTCATGGGCAAAATGGGCTGGCACACAGAGGCTACTCAATAAATGCCCAGAGGATGTGTGAATGTTATTCCCTAACCTGAGATTCATTGTTGTAACAGTCCATGGGATCTACTTCAAATGCCCAGCCTACTCAAGCATACATACATCAAAGCACAGCACTTTCAAATTTTCAGTGTCTAGGATGATATAGGGACCTTGCACTTGATCTGTTTAATGGGCCTATATGACCGTGGAGATGATCAGCAATAGGAAGAAAACGGGAATGTTGTGTTGCTCCTTCCACTCCTTAGTAATTCTAATTTTTATGTTTTCTGAAATGACGTATTAATGTCACAACAGCATCAATCCTCAGTCAATAGTTTATTTTCACTCACATTCCTGCTTCTTAGTATGGCATTTGTATCATATGCAGTCATGCTTCTCTTCTTCTCTTGCACAGTTTAGTTGTTGTGCAGACATTATACTTAAACAAGCTTAGATGTTATAACCTGCTTACACACCCGGGCCATACGGTACACACAGCCTAGTGTTCCCAAGCTACAGACCTGCACAGAATGTAACCGTGCTGAGCACCATAGGCGATTGTGACACAAGAAGGATCTGTTTACCTGAACATATCTAAACATGGAAAAGGTACAGTAAAAATATGGTATAAGAGACAAAACATGGTACAGATAAAACATAGCATAGGGAATGTACCATAAATGGAGCTTGCAGAACCGGAAGTCGCTTTGGGTGAGTCAGGGGATGAGTGGGGAGTGAATGTGAAGGCCCAGGACATTATTGGACACTACTATAGACATTATAAACACTATAAACTTAGGCTACACAAAATTTATAAAAATTAGTTTCTTCTTTTTTTTTGAGACAGATTGTCACTGTTGCACAGGCCAGAGTACCGAGGCATTGACCCAGCTCACAGCAACCTCAAACTCCTGGGTTCAAGCAATCCTCCTGCCTCAGCCTCCTGAGCAGCTGGGGCTACAGGAGCCTGTCATAACACCTGTATATTTTTTTTCTATTTTTAGTAGAGATGGGGTCTTGTTCTTGCTCAGGTTGTTCTCAAACTTCTGAGCTAAAGGGATCCAATTAGCAAATCTGTAACTCTTTTACTTTATGAACATTTTTACTTTTTAAACTTTTTTACTCTTTTGTAATAACACTTAGCTTGAAACACAAACACATTGTACAGCTGTACAAAAATATTTTCTTTGTATATATATATATATATTTTTTTTTTTTTTGAGACAGAGTCTTACTTTGTCTCTCTTGGTAGAGTGTCGTGGCATCATTGCTCACAGTAACCTCAAACTCCTGGGCTCAAGTGATCCTCTTGCCTCAGCCTCCCAAGTAGCTGAGACTAGCCTGCCACCATGCCCAGCTAGTTTTAGAGATGGGATCTCACTGTAGCTCAAACTGGTCTCGAACTCCTGAGCTTAGGTAATCCACTTGCCTTGCCCTCCCAGTGTGCTAGGATTACAAGCATAAGCCACCATGCCTGGTCTTATATTCTTTTCCTATAAGATTTTTCTATTTTTTTTTTTTTTTACTTTTTAAACATTTTTGGTAAAAACTAAGACACAAACATACACATTTGCTTAGGCCTATACAGGATCATCAGTGGCTCTGTCTTCCCCCTCTACTTCTTACCCACCAGAAGGTCTTCAGGGTCAATAACACACATGGAGCTGTCATCTCCTATGACAACAATGCCATCTTTTAGAACATCTTCTGAAGGACCTGCCTGAGTCTGTCTGTTTGACAGTTTACTTTTTTAAAAAATAAATAGGAGGACACTCTAAAATAATGATAAAAGGTATAGTATAGTAAATATATAAACTGCTCACAATCTTTTATTAACAAGTATTATGTGCTATGCATACTCGTATGTACTATACTTTAATATGACTGGCAGTGCGGTGAGTGTGTTTGTGCCAGCATCTACACAAACTCATGAGTAATGTGGTGCTAACATGTTACAGTGTCACCAATGTCCACTAGACAATGTGATTTTTTTCAGCTCCATTATAATCTTATGGGACCACCATTGTATATGGGATCTACTGTTGACCAAAACATTGTTATTTAGTGCATGACTGCACGTGCTTGGTTAAATAAGCAGAGATTTTCTGGGTGACGGCCATGTAGACCAGCTGTCCCAACAATTTTTCTACCATGGGGGGTGGGGATTAGATTCTCATAATGAGTGCACAACCTAGATTTCTCACATGCAAACTCTACAGTACAGATCGTACTCCTATGAGAATCTAGTGCCTCCACGGATGTGATAGGAGGTGGAGCTTAGGGGGTGATAGGAGGGATGGGGACCAGCTGTAAATACAGATGAACCTTTATTAGCTTACCCACCACTTGCCTCCTGCTGTGTGGCCTGGGTCCTAAAAGGCCAGGGCCCGAGATCTGGGAATTGCGGGTATTGACCAAAGTGTCCTAAGTGAAGAGACTAAGTAAGGGATCAAGGATTACCATCATGACATCAGCAACCTCTGTTTCTTTTGCTCATCTTGTCTTTAATGACTGTGTAACAAATAACAAGACGACAGAATAATAATTGGTCCACCCAGTGTAATTGACTCATAACAACTGGAACAAATTAATGATACATTTGGGCCAGTATGGTAGCTCACACCTATAATCCTAGCATTCTGTCAGGCTGAGGCAGGTGGATTACTTGAGCTCATGAGTTTGAGACTAGCCTGAGCAAAAAGCGAGAACCCCCCCCATGTCTACCCAAGATAGATAAACTGAGGCAAAAGGATTGTTTGAGTCCAAGAATTAGAGGTTTCTGTGAGCCATGACACTATGGCAGTCTATCTAAGGTGACAACTTGAGACTCTGTCTCAAAAAAAGTTAAAAAAATTTTTTCATCTTGTTTAAACAACAAGTGATTGTGATTGTGATTGTCACTTTTGCCTTGACAAACTCACAAAGAGAAAATTTGAACTCCCAAGTTCTGGAAAGGAGAGATAACAGTGTGCATACTAACATCAGGACCTAAACCTGTGGTAACAGGGCAGCAAAATTGGAGAAGGAGACGAAAATGAGGAGAGCCCTTTCAGGGCATAACTCAGCACAGCAGTTCTTAGCACTCCTTTGCAGAACAACTACTGCAGGGGTCTTTTGTTGTTGTTGCTGTTGTTGTTAGTGGGCCTTTTATCACACTACATAAGCAAGAGGAAATCATAGATTCAAAGGGAGGAAAGAGAGGAAAAAAAGGGAAGAAAAAGATTTATATCTGGAAATCATAGATTCAAGGGGAGGAAAGAGAGGAAAAAAAGGGAAGAAAAATATTTGTATCTGGACATTATCTAGGGAATGCAGGAAACACTGCTGTGTGCAGGGTATCTAGAGTATGGAGTATGTAGGGTGACCCTGGGGTTATCTCAGATTGTTGGTTCCTCTCAGTGGAGAAAAGCTTAGTGGGATCCTATAGGATATTTCTCCTTTCATTGAACTCTTTGAGGTCCCAGCATTTGCTTTAGAGAGGAGAGGGAGAAAAAGGGTAAAGAGTAGAATTAGAAGTTAGTTTGGGCATAAGGACTCCCCAGGTCACTCCCTACTGTTGACTTTCTGTTTATGTTGGAATTAGGAGGAGAACATCTTTCTCTTCTCCTGCATCTCAGGGATGGGAGCAACCAATTTTCATAAATAATGATTTGACCTGGCGGCGCCTGTGGCTCAAAGGAGTAGGGCGCTGGCCCCGTATGCCAGAGATGGCGGGTTCAAACCCAGCCCCAGCCAAAAACAGCAAAAATAAAATGAAATAAAATAATGATTTGACCAAAGAGATACAGGGACTCTAATTTTATACACTTCTAATTCAGGTATTTCAGGATAATTTCCATGCCTGATATCTGTGATTTTTACATCTAGCAGGCAAAGAGGGTAAGATTCAGCACCCCAAGAAGCTATTTGTTTTCCCAATTCCTGTTTGACATTTGTTATTGGCAAATGGAGGACTCTGATGAACATTTCTAGGAAACCAAAAGCAGTGTTGGGAGTTTAAAGGTTAAAGAACTAAGATTTAGGAAGAGTTAATACTAAATAATCCTAGAATCTGCCCCAGCTAAATATGATCCCACTTTGCTTCGAATATTCCTGATTCATGCCTCTTATCTCAGTGTAATTAATATACGCCCTTTTGCTCTCAAAAATGACCCAGTTTAAGCAAAATATTATATTCTTGGTCTGTTTACAAGACCCTGAGGTGTTGGATGTGGTCCCCCTGAGGACGGGAGAAGGAAAGAGACTCTATAAAAAATGAACAGTCCTGTGGTACAGCTAAGAACCAACAAGAGAGGAGTAAGGAAGAGAGAAAAGGCAGACCACCCAGTAGGTTGGGGCTTATTGACCATCTCAAGCATGGCCGTCTAATATTAAATTTGGTATCAGTGTACTTTTAGGATGTAAACTTGCATCCATGAGCCTCATAATAAAGCCAGCTGCACACATCCAGTGCTAGTGTATGCGAGATGATTCAGAGGGTAAAGGAAAAGGAGCTCTGTCTTCCATCTGTGTCAGCGTGGTACATGAGGAGGGTACAACAGCACATGTGGGAGGGTAAGATCACCTTCACAGTGCCCAGGCAGGAGTTCAGAGTGGACAGCTATGGGTTGGAGCATATCCTACACATTCCTTCTGCAGAGTTCTAAGAGACAGTAGGTTATAGACATGTTGGAAGAAGTTAGTACACAAAGCTCCCAATCCAAGTGAGATGGGATTTGGTCTCATTCATTAGAATCTCTAAGGAGGGGGAACTGCTGATGAATTCTGAACTGAAAGCATCAGTTTCATTGGTGAACTCTGTATGAAACAACCCTAAGAACTGCATTTAATTACTGCAAGATGTTTCTGAGAATTAGGTTTATTGGGCTTCTAGTTGACCCCAATCTCAGGTAGTGGCCACCAAGGGAGATGACACTCAGGAAAGGACAAAACTTATACCAAACTTAGTGCATAAAACTAGAAGCCTGTAAGGGCATACACTGTTCCATGTGCCTAGTGGTAGCATGAGAACAATGCAGCCCCTGTCTTATTTCCCTGAATCTTGTTATTGGGTAATAACAGTGTATACATGCAAGGATGCCCAGCAATCAGTCGTCAGCAGTCAAGGTTAAGAATGAGGATTATAGCCCCCAGGAAGGTTGAGTAAAGGGTAAGCAAGGACATAGGGTGGTAGAACATCTGAAGTGGCCAGATGATGGTGCAACTGGAAGAGAGAGGGGGCAGAGCAAATCTCATTTCCTCCAACAGACATCTCAGCTTCTCTAGTCTAAGCTACTAGTTGATGGTTTCAGCTACCAGTTCTGCTGATTTCCCCCTTCACGTAGACATTCCCTGACTGAGCACTTTACCCTAAGTTGAAAGGTCTGTGAAGAATTCAGCCTGTCTACCTCCCCTACAGGTGTACTCAATACCCACCTTACTGGGACCCATAAGAAAACTTTCCTTTAGGTTTCAGTACTTGGAATGGTTAGGCTTATCTTGAATAGTTAATTAGTTTGTCTAGTTGTGATTCCTTCTTTATCCTGGCTACTGGATCCAAATCTGGATCTACCTACAGTTAGCACAGCACCATACAGCACACAGCTGGGGCTGGAGCTTGACTCTTGCCTCCATTGCATCTCTCCTACTATCATTTGTCCTCTGACCCAATTTTTTCATTCTCTTATTTTTAATTTTTAAAATTTATTAAATTGTGTGTATGTGTGTATATGTGTTTATTTAGATGGTGTGTATTTAGAGGCAGTAGACGCAGGGTTTTGCTATATTGCCCAGATTGGACTTGACCTCCTGGGCTCAAGCAATCATCCCACTGCAGCCTCCTGAGTAACTAGGACTATAGGTATGCACTGCTACTCCTGCTAACCTGCTATCCTTAATCCATTTTTAAAAACTAAAAGGAAAAAATATACAGTCAAACAAACAAATTTCTCCAGAAAATTTCAATTCCTTATTTTCCATTTAATATTATTTTTTAAACTCCTAATACTTTACTTCCTATAAAAATGATATGAGGCTAAGTTTCCCTGTCTGTGGTTTTAGAAACTGTCCTGAATTCTTCCACAAAGCACATATAGCAAAGAGGCAATGAATGAAATTTGAACTGAAAATCTCAGAGATGTGAGATGTTAGAAATGGACTTAGGAGGAAAAGGATGTTGACTATAAGAAGGATAAGACGTGCAATAGGTAAGAATGTACCCATTTGTTTGTTTTTGGAGCTGAAGTAAGAATCTAGATGCCGAGAACCAGTTTCCCCAGTAGCTAAGACTTAAACTATGTAGGAAACCCAATAGGGATGACCTGGAGGGATAACTTGAGCTGTTTCAAAAAGTACCTGTTCATCACTGTAGCTGCAAGTACATCGTTGTGAGACTAACCACAAGTGGCCTTAGCCCACTTAAATAGAACTTTTCTTTGAGCATGCATGTTTTAGTCATCAGAAGAGTGCTGGAAAGAATATCCTCTACAATATTCCCCTCATAAGAAGTTGCTTCCCATCTTGAAAACAGTTATATTATGTTTGGCCAAGTGTCATTATTGTTTATGAATGCTTAATAGATTCAAAGAAAGACTGGACTCTCATAGTGCCAGCAACACAAGCTAAATATTTTATTGCATTCTAATGGAGAGAAGTGGGGAATGTAGATACTTTAGTAGAAATCCATGACTCGTCTAAAAGAGCCAGTTTTGGCACTTGTGGCCCCCCAGTCATGGTATCTCCTGTACTCCCCCGGCCTCAGCAGGTACTGCCTCCCCCTGTAGTTGGGCATCTCATAGAGGACCCAGCAGCCCTCCAGCACATTGAGGGAGTGGACTTCTGTAAAGTGCAAGTGGTCCTGAAGAGAGAGACAGTCCTCGGTGATCTCAGACATCTGTCCTCTGAAGTCCTCTCTCTCGTAGACCCTCATTCTGTGAGTGCCAGAGTGCTGGGATGACAGATAGAAAAGAAAAAATAAGTCAATAAAAACAGAGAGAAATTAAAGTTCCAGCCCCTGCATCTCCCTGGCCACACCTGCCCAGAAGTTCTCTAAATCTTCTGGAACAACCATGTTGCAGAGTTAAGGAGCCTTCCCACCCCCACTGTCCACCACCCTTAGGCCAGTGATTTATGAGCAAAGATGGGAAGGACAGAGCTCAACAACCCTTCCACCTCTGTCCCCCAGTCTCTGGCCTTTGAGAATGGAGATTTGCTTAAAATAAAATGTATCCCGTCACTTCCATGCTTGTTATTTGAGAAAGCCCTTCTCAAAGGAGAAAAGTGAGTCATTTGAGAGCTAAGTGTCTTTTGACATACAGCATGTAGCCACTTCCCATAAGACTGATGTATTGGTTTTCGTGTATGCTATGGAGCACAGGACCAGTAATGTCTTTGGAAAATAAGGTGATATATTTCCTTATCTCTGTTTTCATAGCCTCAGTTTAATTTCGAATTTCAACTTATCTGGCTCTTAACTTCCTTTCTGGTCTCCTGCTCTCAGCTTATTTATGTCTTTCAGCACCAAGAATCTCCTTGGTTAAGGTCTGTTTTGACAACACTATATCCCATGCCTCCCACACTCCACAATTTTAAGAACTCTGCAGTCACTTCTCTGAAAATACTGAAGTTTTAGATTTAGCCTTTCCCCTACTGTGTACCTCTAAATGAGCTAATAGGT
The DNA here is from genome assembly GCA_963574655.1 of Perodicticus potto. Classification (NCBI taxonomy): domain Eukaryota; kingdom Metazoa; phylum Chordata; class Mammalia; order Primates; family Lorisidae; genus Perodicticus; species Perodicticus potto. The sequence continues at coordinate 11,649 of CAUYRH010077336.1, forward strand.
ACTGACCACTCAATTAGAATAGAAATCTGGAGTTAGGGGCCTACCTTCAGCACCACGAATAATCAAATGGAAAAGCAAAGCAAAGCAAACGAAACGGTATTTTTTAATCAGCTATGCAGTCCCAGTTTGCATTTATACATTTTGACTTAGTAGATTTCTGTCTTGGTAAGGCTTGAAACAAACCTTTAGGAAATTATATCTTGAGCATATGGTAAATCCAGTCTGCAAGAGATGTCCTGCTTTTTCTTAATTAGTTTTTGATCTTTCAATTTTTGGGTTACATTTAAAATATAAAATCTGGGAATATGTGATTTTAAAAGAACACCACAAAGTTCAGAGAGAACAGCTTCACTTCCCAGACAGCTTTCTAGCCTGGACTGCACACGTGATGTGTCGCTTCCACTTTCTGAAATCTAGTTGGAACTGTTTAGCGTAAGAATAATAATCTTAAGTAGCTTTTATTTCCAAAAAGATGGAAGACAAAGACAGTGCCACAATCACCTGGGGGATGAGGCGGCAGGAGCGGACCGAGTCGCTGAGGCCCATCCACTGCTGGTAGTCGGGGTACTCGCCACGCCGCAGGAAGTACTGGTGGCCCTGGTAGTTGGGGCGCTCATAGAGCATCCAGCAGCCGCTGTCCACGCGGACGGAGTTGCAGCGGCTGAAGTAGG
>CAUYRH010077338.1:0-48760 GCA_963574655.1 Perodicticus potto
TGTTGCAAATGGGCGGTGCCTGTAGCTCAGTGGGTAGAGCGCCGGCCCCATATACCAAGAGTAGTGGGTTCAAAACTGCCCAGGCCAAACTGCAACAAAAAAATAGCCGGGCATTGTGGCGGGCGCCTGTAGTCCCAGCTACTTGGAGGCTGAGGCAAGAGAATCGCCTAAGCCCAAGAGCTGGAGGTTGCTGTGAGCTGTGACACCACGTCACTCTACTGAGGAGGACAAAGTGAGACTCTGTCTCTTAAAAAAAAAAAAAAAGAAGCCACCTTGAACTAAAAAAAATAAATAAATAATGTTGCAATATTACCATTAAAACTGAATCCTCCAATTACATTTAAGATGATTTACCAGCATTGATTTATTCTGTTCTGGAAGAGGAAATAGATAACTTAGTTTGAAACTTGGTTTGGTAGAAATCAGACCTATATTTTCCTTTTTAGAATACAGGGTAGCCATAAACTAAATTGCACGCAACCTTTATGGCCACCCCATATAACAGTTTTCGGAATGTAATGCGTGGATCGGATTTTAAGACGCGTCATTTGGATGACGCTCCTCTTCCTCACCTGGCCTTACTAATTGTGTGTCTGTGCCGTGTTTCTTGTTTAGCCTTGCCAAACTGAAGCCCGAGAAGAGATGAACAACAAACCAGATTCAAAAATGTCCTGAACAGCAAATATTGCACAGTTGATTTTTTTTTCTTTTTTGTTTTTTCTTTAAGCAAAACAATAAATTTACTTTCAATGAATTCCTAGTGGCTGTTGATGAATTTTGTTTACGACATCAGCACTTTTGATGGTTTAGTCATTTCTGTATTAATCACTTGGAAACTTTTTGGTCTTGATTTAAAGCTTGAAAAGGCAGAGACACGCTTTTCCCCCCTCTGTCTTTTAAATAATTTTTATTATAATTAGCCCCTTTTCATACTGGAAAGCCACCATCCTAGCTGCTGGCGTATTCACAAATCTTGGATGTTGGAATCCGGAGCTTTCAAAGTTATGTAAAGTGTCACCACTGACTTGGTTTTGTTGTGTGACCCAGTGGCTTGGGGACACAAGTCACATAGATGACTTGGCAAAGGCATTGAGCTATGTGGGTTGAACTTGTCTCTCATCAGCGATGAGATGCAGTGAGGTAAATTGATGGCCAGATGGGGCCATTTAGAAGGGGCTTTTTGGCAAGGATTAGTCTTTCTATGGGTTATAGAGTTTAGACAAAAAATGGGTGAGCCAGTAGGGGGTTTGGAAAACAAATTTCCATCTTAGAGATGGCTGACCGCAGCAACTTGTAGTGCAGACGAGGTAGAGCAAATTTGGCACGTGGTGGTCCCAAGGTTTGCTGAGATCACCTGTTGTGAGAGCACGTACTCTTTCCTAGATGTTTCTGGAAACAGTCTGCCTGGCCATGTGTTCTCATCAGAGCTGCAAACACCAGCTCGGGTGGATCTCAGATGGTCCTTGCTTTAGAATGAGGCCTTGTAAGGAGCCTTAATTCACACCCCCTTCATGGCCCCACAGGATTTTAGACAAAGTGTGTATCTTAGTTAGCCCTGTCTCCTGAAAATGTTAGAATTGCATCCTAGTGAGAAATGTGAAGACGAAAAGGAAACCCATTTGATAAATGGGGTTATGGATCAGGTCGGGTGCCTGCAAAGAGGATTTAGAGATGCTGCTCTGACTTGGGAGGAGTTTTCAGTTCACCTCCCCCCCACTGGCCCCCAACCGAGTGAAAGGAAACCCCCTGTATCCTGGGGAGGAGGCACACGTAACTGTGTTTATTTGCTCATGTCAGAAATACCAGGCCTTGGAGTTTTTTATGACTCGGGCCTAATTGCCGTGGGGTTTAATGTAAGCAGTTTCATGTCGGTGAAATTAAGCGGCATCCTATGTGATCTGCTGGTGATTTAAGGAACGCCGTTAAAATAAGCCTCTCTAAATGAGACACAGGAGCAATTCCCGGTAAGGAAAAGAATGAGCTTGAAAAGTGATTTTTTACATAATTTTATTTGTTTTCATGTTTGTCATCTGGACAGAGAACATCTCTGTTTCCTAATTACACATCCTGGGAGGTTTCCTTATTTCTCACTCAGAATAAGTTCTGGATTTGTAAATTCCCCGGGATTTAACGTAAGCTGTTTTTAATTTGAATTGAAACAGAGGTTCTTGTTTTTAACACAGGAAAATAAGTGTCAGACTGACCTGTTAGCAAAGACGAGTTCTAGGCTAGCCGGGAATCATATTCTTCAAGTATTCTTCTTTTCCTTGTTAGCAGTTTTAAATAGAGAACCTCTGACATCTCCAGTGCTCAAGCTGACTGCAAAGGAAGCCAGCAGAAGCAGAAAGCATGACGGCTGGGCCTCCCCAAGACCTTTTCCGACGTTGGCTAACGTTTCTGTTCCATAGACCTGGGGCATGAATATAGAACGCCAAGTGTCAAGGATGACACCTACTTTATAGTCTCCGTAAAGCAAACCTTTTCGTAAAAGAAATTTTTGACAGTTCTGAGATGCTAAGTCAATTTCAATTCCAGACTGTAGAAAATGGAATCTTTTTTTTTTTCCCCTGCAATTGATGTGAAAATTGAAGCCTAGTGACTATTCACTTTCTAATAACATAGGGTAAATAAATACTATCACACCATTGAAAAATGTACTAGGAGACAGGCTTGGCTAATCATGTTCAGTACAACCTAGATTGGAAATTTTCCTTCTGAATGTTTTTATTTGTTACCATTAGAGGCTCTATATCCTTTGCATTACCGATGCTAGATCAAGTGCATGTTTATTCCTAAATGTATTTTTATCTAACCACAAATTATTCTATAAAGGTAATTGTCTTAGTCTTATAAGCAGTCTTTTAAAGAATTCACTGGAGGCGTGTCCTCTTACATAATTGAATATTGGGTGGTTTTCTTCTGACCCATGTTTAATAATAGCCAATTTAGAAACAAAAGACTAAAATGAGATTAAATTTCAGATCATAGTCAAATAACCATATGTCCTGTTAACCTTTCCATTTTTATTTATTTTTTTGTTTTTTGATGTTTGAGTCTTCCATCCAGGCCAAGCTCCCAAATGCCGTTCTGATCCCGTCTCACTCCTTCCAAGAGATTTCTCCCACATCCTTTCTTCCCCCTTTATCATCACCTGTGATTGCTCTTTTCCACGGGATCTCTCATGCTGTCCTACATCTTGCCATTATTTCTTCCATCTGAACCCTCCCTACCCTTCCAGTTACTATCTTATTTTCTCTCCTGCCTGTCTCAGCAAACCCTTTGATGAACTTGTGTTTGCTGTCTCCATTTTCCCACTCTCTCCTGAACTCCCTCCGATGAATCCTTCATCCCCTTCCACAAAGCTGGCTCTTGTCCAAGGCACCAGTGACTTTGGTCACTACTGGCCAGTGTAGTCTCTTCTCGTCCCCCCTCTGGGTCTGCCAGATGAGCAGGTCGATCGTTGGTTGCTCTCCATTGAGGTCACCTTTGTGGAGTCCCCTTCCCTCTCCCCTTACCCACCCGCTCTGTTTGGTCCTCTTTGCTAATTCTGTGTCATTCTTTCGAAGTGCCTCAGGGCTCTGTCCTCCATCCTTTTCTCTTTCTCTTTTCAATAATCCAGAATTGCAATATTCTCAGGAAACAGGTCATTAGTGCTTAAAATACGGTCCCCAGGCAGAGGCTCCCAAATCCACGCCTCCTGCCTGCGCATCTTTGAACTCTGGATTCGTGTTTGTGTGTAGGTCCGACCACCTTCCTGACCCGAGAACCCTGACCAGACCAGATGGCTGAAACTTCACAAGTGGCCAGCTCAGTTCCATATCTCGCCACAACTACTCCCGGGAGCCTTCCCTTATCAGGGAACGGCGGCTCAGTCTGTACGCTTGTTTTCATCCAAAACCTTGGAGTGATCCTTGACTCCCGTTTTATCCTTAGACTCACATTCGGCTTATGAATGTGCAGAAGCAAACACTTGTTGGCTCTGTGTCCAGCCCAGGCCAGCAGGCCTCATCCTTCCACATCACTCAGAGGTCATCCCTCACGCCCTGGAGGACTTACCCCACCCCTCCTCTCTGACCGTGTCCCTCCCCTTTGTCCCCGGCCGGCTTCACTCCAGCCACCTGGTCTCCTTCCCTGAACCTCTGAAGTCCACCAGAGCCTCTGTCCTTCTGGCTCCTCCCTCTCCCGGAATATTTTCTCGATTCCCACAGGCTCCCTCGTGCACCTTCAGCCTCTTTATTCAGATGTCCACTTTTTGGGGGGTGGGGGATCTATCCAGAATTGCAAACTGCCCCTCCTCCCATGTCAGAGCTCCCTGTCCCCCTGTTTGGCATTATGTTGTCATCGGGATTCACTTCTACCTGAGATGTGACCGTTGCCAGTTTATTTGTTTTAATTGGAGATTGACAGGAATGTCAACCCTTTCACCCTTGGTATTCTGCCTGGTGCGTGATCAGTGCCCAGTGGCTGGTCTCTGCCTCTCCAAAGCCTCGGAAAGTCAAGTCGCATCTCCATCTGGCCTGCTGGAAGCGCAGGAGCATAGCAGCCCCTCGGAGCAGCCCCAGCCCATGGCCCATGAGAGCTGGTGTGAATGGCCCCTAGTCCGCATGCTCAGGTTTACAGTGCTGAGGCACAAAATCTCTTGCTGTGAAAGGGGAGGGGGGGGTCCTCAGTCCAGGAGTGTGTCAGGATCTGGGAACCCATCAGAAATGCAGAGTCTCAGGCCTCACCCTAGATCTACTGACATGGAGTCTACAACCTTGAAGAGCCCTGGAGACCCTGTTTGTGGTGCAGGTTGATAGCGTGGCTCCCCACTCTGCTCTCGGGGTTTGTCAGTGAGGTCGAGCCCCACTGCCCACAGCGCGACAGGCTGGGAGACGCTCATTCTGGCTGCCTCTCCTCCCCGCTGTGACGTCTCCACTTCCTTCCCGGGGCTCCTTCCACCAGACCACTGCCCTGAACCCTTGGGCAGGGTCTGCTTCAGATGAATGCAATCTAGACCGAGAAAATAAGTGTTAGTTGAATGAATGAATAAATACACAAAACTTCTAGAGTAAGTGGTACATAGTGCATGTGAGAAATTTCTGCTGGGCGTAATTTTGCAGTTGGTACCAGGGCATCTTTGGAAGGTGCCATCGCTGTTGGGGTCTCTGCCCGAGGTGTGGACGTGCCCGTGACCGATGAGATGACCCCCGCAGAACAACTCTTCCTGCCCCACAGCTCCGCGCCGTGTTCTGGGGTTTGTTGTTGAAGTTACCATTTTCTCTGCCGTGCAAAAACGATGATGGGATCCTTCATGTCGGGCCATTCCCAGGGCTTAGGCTGGGGAGTATATAGCTGTATTAGTATATGAGGTTCGAGCTAGGAGTTCATGTTAAAATTACCCTATTCCAGGCTTCCTATGCCTCAAAAGATCAGGGTCCAGGAGATGGTAAAAGATTATGTCTCTAAAAGATGTCAGAACCTTGATTTTGCTCCTCACAAGCTTTGTGGGGAGCTCTGCAGAGAGGATGAGTTGGTAAAAGGCCTCCTGCCCTCTGAAGGCCACAACCCTGGCCAGAGAACAAACACATTCTTCCTCCCTCCACCCCCTTCTCTTCTCCTCCCTGCCTCCCTTCTCTCTCTCTCCACCCCCTCCCCCACTGCCTGGTGCCCAGCCCATTCCTGGGGCCTGGAACTTCTTGACCACAGTCTTAAATGAGGTGTGATTTGACAGGGTGATGACAACCTCATTTCCCTGGTTTCTCCTTCCGTGATATTTATAATACAGTAGAATCGCTGTGACTTGACCAAGGGACTGTAACAAGCTGGTCAACGTAGGGAGCTGGGAAGGAACTAGGCCTGCTGTACCGATGAGCACGTGGGATGTATGTCCAGCCTATGAAAATTAGGTCAACTTCAGGAGGTGGTCAGTATAGGGAGATGGTTGACTGCGGAGGTTCTCCTGTATATATATTGTAACTTCCATGTCTTTGTTTTTTTTTTTTTTTTTGAGACAGAGTCTCACTTTATTGCCCTCAGTAGAGTGCTGTGGTGTCACCGCTCATAGCAACCTCTAACTCTTGGGCTTAGGCGATTCTCTTGCCTCAGCCTCCCGAGTAGCTGAAACCACAGGTGCCCGCAACAACACCCAGCTATTTTTTGTAGCAGTTTGGTCGGAGCAGGGTTTGAACCCGCCACTCTGAGTATATGGGGCCGGTTGCTCTGCTCACTGAGCCACAGGCGCTGCCCTTCCGTTTCTTTTGTAATGAAAATATCATCTCACTCTCTCTCTCTTTGATTGTATGACAATTTTAGTCTTTTTTTTAAATATAAAAAAAGGAAATAAAGGAACAACTTTAAATTCCCTGTACATACAAAGGAATAGAGACTTTGAAATGAGCTGAACTCAACTATAAAATGTCTCTCTTGCCTTATTAAGGTTTTCCCAATTCTGTTCTTCCGGTTAGTAGGTTGTTCTTTATCCTCTCTTGGCCCACATTTCCGACTTTGTTGACTGACAAGCTGGTGATTGTGACTTCTAAGGAGAAACAGCTTTCCCCACGCAAGCTTCCTTCCCCCAGGACCAGGCAAGCAGTTAGCATTCTCTGCGTGTTACACCGTCAGGCACTCTGCTGAGAACATTATTTTCAAGAACTCATTTGATCCTCATAACAGCCCTATAAGGTGCTAATCTTAGCCTTATTTTATGGGTAAAGAAGCTAAAACATAAAGATTCAAGGAAGTGAAGTAACTTGCCCAGGTCACAGGCTGATGGGGTGGGAGGCCACATGGAGCTGGAACACTTGTCGCCCTCCAAGGATGAGTCCCTCCCGCTGGGCTGCACCATCTGAGCCTTCCCGCCCCTGGGGTGGGTGATGCCGCCCCCAGACCTGTGTAGGAGCCCAGATTGCTGTGAAGTTGGGCCTGTAACATGGCATCACTATTGCGTGTGCTTTGAAAAACAACAGATTCTCCTTACTATCTTGGAAATGTGGAAGTTGGTATCTGTTTTTGAGCCTGACTTTTCCCGTCCTTCCCTGATGTCTTTCTGTAGCTTTCTCAATCTATGGTCCTTTCGCTCCCCAAAATGATTTATTTCGTGGCTAATTAGAAACTTGCCACCTGCCACATCCCTTCTCCCCTTCCTTAAGTGACTCTCAGATCTGTCTCTATGGTACGGGACAGCAATGTTCCCTGCTGCAGAGCACGAATGAGGATGATTTTGTAGAAAATTGCTACCTTCCCTGCTCCAGCATTCTTCTTTCAAGACGACCTCATAGTCCTTATAAATGCCCTGACTCTTTTCCTGTATTTACACCTTATTTTCCCCTCTCCTGACTACATATCTTCTTATCTATCCGATCTTCTGCCATCATCATCGCTGTCTCTTTTAAAATTCCCCCCATTAAAATCATTGTGAGGTCATTCTTCTTTTCCTTGGGATGTGTTCGCAGTCTTTGCTCCTCGGCTCCTTCTCCTGGTGTTTCTTCTGTCCTTCTCTCCACCTTCCCCAGGCCCTGACCATAACCACCCAGCTCACAAAACTGCCTGATCCTTGCCTGTTTCACTGGCACCACAGCTCAGCTGACCTCTAGGCCTTCACTCCTGGGGAGGCTGTTTGCACTCAGGGTCAGCTGTCTTGCACCTGCCAGGGAGCCTTAAACCTGGCCTTTGTAAACATCCAGGAAATGCTGATTGCAGGAATTTTATCTCATTCCTGCTTTCATGACTGATTTTAGTCATTAGGAAAGCAGCCCACATTTAATTTCAGGTTCCTTTTCTTTCCTTTAAAAAAACAATGTCCTAAAATTTCAGGTTTCTTTTCTCTTCCTTTAAAAAAAAAAAAAATCTCATTTTAAGGTATAGTGCTGAAAACGTTTTTTTTTAATTGAGAAAATGCTAACGTCTGTTTAATTTCTCTCACTATAGCTTGATTCTGGAACAGTTTAAAGGAAGTAAACTTTAGACCAACTATAGATGGCTTGTTGAAAAAGACAGAAATTTCCCTTTCACGTTCTTTCTACGGCATAGCAGCAGCCATTTGCGGGTTGTCACCTAAAGCACAGTGGCAAAGCGCTGATGGTCACTTAGCGCAGAATACTGTGCTAGCACCCGAATTGTCCTAGCCATGCCAGGAAAGGGTGATCGCCCTAAAACAAATATGGTTTGGTGGGTGTCCATATTCAGGTAAGTATATTTGCAAGGAGAGGTAATTGTCCTGATAGGCAATCTTATTTCAGCACTGAATGGTGATGGTCCCATTAAAGATTAACTTTTACTGCTCCTTTGCAAATTGACAGCTGCAGATCTGGGGTTAAGTGTCTTCAGCTTGTGAAGTGTTGTCTGATTCCTGCATTCTAGGTGCTTCAGGCAGGAGGACACCGGCACCTCATGGGGGGCTGGCTGTGGGCTCCCAGCTCTGATGGCCTCCAGGGTGAGGGTGGGGCATCTCAACCTCTCGGCTGTCCAGCCCCACCTTCCATGTCACCTCCAGCTGTTCCGGTGTGTGCTGGGGGTCTGCGACTCTGAAACCTGCTCAGTAGATCAAGGCGTCTGCACAAAATTTTACCTGCCTTGCACAAAGCAGTCACCTGGGCAGTAAAATAAATTGTGAGTATTTTAGTACTCACCTGGCAAAAAATTTTTTCTCATGATGAGCAGGTGTTTTTTTTTTTTTTTTAATCCAAGCCTGGTTATGGAAGGGGTATGATGTTTTTAGTGATCGTGAGGTAAAACCGCTCATTCTGTACATTGCACAGGTGTTTAGTGGAATGCCTACTACGTTCTGGGCACGGGGCCCCCTATGTGCTCGCTGTTCGGGGCCAGTTCCTTAACCTGTCTGTGCTTTGTTTTTCTCAGTTGTGAAGTGCGGATCATGGGACCTACTTACAGGGTCCGTGCAAAGCTAGACTCACTTACTGTATGTGAAGCATTTTAGACCCCCTCCTGGTACAGAGTAAGTACTACGTGGGTATTAGCTGCTCTACTGTTATTCTGTAATTCTGAACATAAAAATGTTAGGGGAGTCCCGTCAAATCCATTTTAGATGGACATTGGGGGGAGCCTGGGGGTATTAGACAGGCAGGGAGACCTCTTCTAAGTGACCCTTGACATGCGTGACCTTTCTCTTCAGGACAGTGAGTAGCCATTCAAGAGAATGGCTTGATAGAATTTGTGTTTAGAAAATTAAAAGATTGCTCTCACCTGGGCGTGTAAGGGAACTAAAGGGCTGGACCAGAAGGATACTGGGAACTGTCAGTCAGTGGTTACAAAAATCATGGCCAGAGAAGGCAGTGGCCATGGGGACAGGTAGAGTCTAAGTGACTTAGATACTTGGTTGGGTGCAGAAAATGAGGGAGAAGGAACAGGAAGAGAGTGTGATGGATGGTCACAGTGACCAGCACACACTGGGGCAGGGTCCTACCTGGAGGACATGCCACTCACTGGATCTGACATGTCTGTGATTCGTCCACGTGGAGGGCGGGCGAGGGGAGAGGCTGGCACCGTAGAGATTTGGAAGATGAGGGAGGGGGCACTGCTCCGTGAAGCCATGGCAGTGTCAGTGAAAGGGCTCGTCCGGGAAGCAGAAGGAGGCTGGAGAGGGTTCTGAGGCTCCTTCCGAAAAGCTCAGCTGGGGGTGGGGTGGAGGGAGGAGGAAGTGATGCCTGAGCTGAGGCTGCTGCAGAGAAAGGAGAACCAGAGGAGTGAGGTCATCAAAGCCGTTAAAAGGAAGGGTGTGTTTTGTGTTCATGAGAATGATGCGGTCAGCAGCATCTCAACGGTCTTCCTGGCTGCCCAGGAGCAAATGGTCAGCGGCTGTTCCTGGGCCTGTTTTGTTATGTGAGTGTTTCTGTGGGATGCCAGTGTAGACCTCCGATGCTAATGTCTATGCCCAGTGAAGGCATCGCATATTAATTCCTGTTTCAAGAAGCAAGCTTCCTCCCCTCCCCCCCAACATTCTGTACACAAACACAGACGCAAAACCTGTGCCAGATTCCCACATTTTTTGAGCAGTGGAAATGACATTTTAAGTGACATATTAATCTTACTTGCAGATTTTCATGAAGGACTGTAGAATTTAGAATATGAAGAATTAATTGTTAAGTAAATAATTGTACCAAAATACAACTTGGAGGAAATATAAATTCAGTGATTGATTTTGTTGACGGTGGCATCACTTTTTCACGTTGGTGGGGAGAGAGTTTGTCACTCACCGTCTCCTAGGTGTTGGCACTGTGGTTAGTGCTAAGCTCTTGGCCTTCCCAGAGGTAGCTACGTTGAAGGATCCTGATGGCTTTAGCTACTGTAACTTACTGTATTTTGCTGTGTACAATGTGCTTCCACGTAAACCACACACCCAAAATTTCGGTAAAAACAAAATCTTTTGTTTAATTTTAAACTCAAATCTTTAGTTATTAACATTTGTATTGTAAGGAAATTTTACCATTTATTTTTTAACACTACGCTGCAAGAAATTGTATGTAACAAATAATTATAAAACACAAGAATAAATATAAGTAATGAGAAAATTTATGTACTGGTAACCAATATTACTACCTATGTATAATGCATATCCTTTTTTTTTTTAAATTTCAAATTAATATGATGGTTCACATCTTTAGGTTACGTTGTTCTCACTGCCAGGGGAAAGTTCCGGTTGTAAAGGAGCCCCTCCCCCGGGAGGTTACACACCTCCCTGTGTGCACAGAAGGTGAGATTCTGCCTCACATCCTCGTCTCCCCCCTCCTTCTCCCCTATGGATTGCATATGCTTATTTTTCCCACAAAATTTTAAGACAAAAAAAAAAAATGGCCATTATACGTGACAAAATACGGGAGCTACCGAATCCTGATCTTCCCTCCTCCTTATAGAACACGGAAAGTATTTAAGTCAGATAAATAGTACCAGCTTTAAAGTTACCTTTTTGGAAAACCTTTAAAAAAAAAAAAGATATTGTGACATTTAACCCTTATAAGGCGTGATCAGAAGTACTCACTCTATACTTGTATATGTTTTCAGACTGTGTTTTCCCAGGGCCTATTTTTAAGATTCATAAATGATTCTATTCCCATGGCTTTAAAAAAAAAAATTGTAATGAACTATGATTTGCAGATATCTTTGTTTTCCAGGGCAACAGTGTCAATCTTTCACGTTCTATCTGAAGGGATAGAGCATTCTTGGTATCCTCAAACTATTAATACAAGCTTTTTATTATTTTTACATGCATTTTAATTGTATGAGTCATTCTGTGTATCATGCACTTTATAGTTGTTGCATTCAAAGACATTTTAACTAGATTTCTTTCTGGAAATGTATTTCTGAGGGAAGTGTTGAATTATATGTTATTTCCTGCTGTGACACAATCTTGATTTCTTTTATGTTTTCAGTGCTATAATACTATAAACTAAGCCTTATTTTAAAGAAGGTAGAACATGTAACTATTGAGCTATTGTTTGGTAATAGTTAGATACCATTGCAATCTTTAAATCTGTTACCATTAAGATTTTAGATCTGCCTTCTTGATTTTAATAAATAGTAAAATGTCTATGACATTTTCCCTCCAGAACTCTCTCTCTTTTTTTGTTTTTGTTTTAGAAAGGTCTCATATTCAAATTACTTTTATCCATACGTATCTGATTATCTTTTATTCTTAAATTTCTATGCTTTGCTGTTTGATTAGACACCTATTTTACTTGCCAGGCAAAATTCCTCTGAACCTTATTTTTCTCATGAGATGGACATTCTCTGTTACTAAAGCAGAATTTTCTTACCATTTCTGCTCAGTCCAGTCAGCAAAGAAAAAGGACCTCTTCTTTCAGAAGTGTCCTCCACCATTGTCTACACACACAGCTGGTGGGTAGCCATCTAATTAGAGAGAAAGCTCTCATTAACGGCCAACAGAACAGGAAGCGTGCGACATCTCCTCTGCTCACTGACTGAAGGGTACCCAGATAGCATCAGAAACAATGAGCAGAAGATGAAAATCACATCTGACTCTGTAGATTGTTGTTTTCAATACTGAGAAGTCTCTGTCAACCGGAATGGCATCTTGGCCTGGGTAGATGGGGCTCCATTTTTGGTGTCTATTTTCAGTGGTCTCTCACTCTCACTCAGAAGGCCGTTGACTCTGCCCTACCCTATGTTGGCCATTATGGGTTGACTGCGAGGATAATGATCAGCTCCTGGGAACAATGAGACCCAGTCAGAGAGGTATGGATCTGAAGGTGGGGAACATTTACAAAGATGCTGCAAAGACTATTTTCTCCTTTTCTCTCATCGGGATGCTGAATACATGAAAGGAAATACTCCTTCCTTGCCTCCTTATCTTCCTAACTGGATCCATGAGAAATTGTTTTGATTGTAGCACAGACTGAATTATCTGTGACTTAAGCCAGATGTACTTCTCCCTCATCAAAAAGAAGCCTGGAGATTAGAAGACCAAAGATCGTGTGGGAGCCCCGGTATTATCAGTGAATCTATCCATAGTGTTATCAGAGTCACTATCTCCTTTTTGTTCCGTCATCCTTAAGTTCTATTTTATGGATTTTTTTTTTTTATTTCAAATTGTTATGAGGGTACAAATGTTTAAGTTACAGTGTTTTCACTTCTAAGGTAAAGTTCAAGTTGTAGTTGAGCCCTTCCCCCAGGGGGCGTGCTGAACACTCACGTTGTGCACATTAGGTGAGATCCCACCACTCACCCTCCCTTCCCCACTCCCGCTCTTTCCTCTCCCTTTCCCTTCCCTGGACTCTACTTGTGTTTTTCTTTTGTGTAGGCTTAAAATTGCTTATATATTGGTTTCATATCAGTATCGAGTACATTGGATACTTTTTTTTCCATTCTTGTGACCTGGATGGAGTTATTCTAAATTGTGATAAAATTTGTATAACATTTTTACCATTTTTCAGTGTACGGTTTGGTGGCCTACATACATTCATATTGTTGTGCCACCATCACCACCATCCAGAATGCTCTTCATCTTGCAAAACTGATAACTTTGTATTCATTAAACATTAACTGCCTGTTTCCTTCTTTCCTGGCCCCTGGCAACAAGCCATTGTACTTTCTGACTCTATGAATTACTTACTCCTATAAGTGTGATCGTACAGTATCTATCTTTTCAATTTTACTTAGTGCATGGTCCTTAAGGTTCATCTGTAGCATGTGTCAGGATTTCCTTCCTTTCAAGGCTGGATAATGTTCCATTACATGTATGCCCTTCGTTTTGCTTCTCTGTTCATCTGCTATAGACCTGTGGCCACCGTGATAATGCTGCTATGAATGCAGATGTTCTTAACGTGTGTATTTCCATCCTCAGTATCACCCGCTGATTGCACTTTAAGCAGGAAGGAGGAGGAAAGGGACAAATTAGCTAAGTCAGCCTCTTTCTTAAAACCTTTCCACAAGTCCTAGTAGTTAATTTCTATGACCCAGAAATTAAGAATAACAATGGTGATGAAATAGTTAATATTTATTGAGTGCATCTATGTGCCAACACATAGCGATGAGTAATTCGTCTCATCCTCACCATAAACAGTGACAATGGTTGCATTTTGCCAAAGAGGAATTTGAGGCTCAACGAAGGGGTTGCCCAGTGCAGCCAGATGTCATGACCTTGTGTCATACAGCGTGTAAGAGGGGAAGCAGGGATTTGAACCCAGGATTCTGGTTCCGGAGGTCATGTTCTTAACTACTATCTTTTGCTCTTATTTTCAAGGAAGACTGAAGAAGGTAGGTTTAGCTCAAGTAGTTGTATTTCCTTTCCCACCCAAATCAGGGTCCTACTAGTAGGGAGAAAGAGGAGAATGGATGGTGAGCCGGCAACATGCACCTGTGCCGTGGCGCACCACTGGGCGCTGCCTCTCAGATCGCTGGTCCGAAGCCGTGTAGCCTTGGGCCTCTGAAATTGTAGCTGCTTCATAGCTTTGGGCCACTGTCCACTCTCACTTCATTGTGCTGGCCAAGACAAACCAACATTGGCCAGACCATTTTGGTTTAACCAGAAGGAATGGGGGTAGACCACAAATGATAGAAAACATTGTACCTACCCCTGAAATGGTCATATGCCTTCCAAACCGAGGTAGCCTCACATAGCTACTTGGACATGGAGGAGGGAACAAATGTTCAGATATTCTTTTTAGAAAATAGCGTGTATTATTTACTAAGCGACGATTTCTGCCAGCAGTGTGCTGCTGTTTTAAAACATGATTGCATTTGATCTTTGCGACTATTATTTTTTACTGATTGTGTTTTTGTTATAAATTAAATAGCACCAGCTGTCACACATCAAATAACCCATGATTTTCTGGTTTTAGAGTTAAGCTCTTTATCACACAGTGTTCTAGCCTCGATCATACTGACTTGAGTGTCTTTTTAATTTTCTGTTTGGTTTTATGTAAGAGATGAGGTTTTGCCACATTGCCCAAGCTAGTCTTACACTCTTGGGCTCAAGCGATTCTCCTGAGTAGCTGGAATTATAGGTGTGTGCCACGGTGCCTGGCCCTCTCTGGTTTTTAAAGATACAGCCCCCCTCAAAGTATTCTTATCCCAGACATGGCAGAACTTGTCCTCTGGGACTTGAGCCGTCATGACATATGTGGAACACTTTGGGGGTGAAGATGGAAATACCTATCACTGTCCTTTGATCCTCTTCTTCTTATCCTTGGTAAATAATGAAGGTAACATTAGTGAATTTCGTCGTTTGTCTTAAACCCAAGCCAAGTGGATCTCAATCCCGTGGGTTTTGTCCCCCTAGGGGACATTTGTTAGTGTCTGCTGACTTTCATGGTTGTCACAAGTAGGGAAGGGGGTGCTACTGGAACCTAGTGGCTAGAAGCTACAGACGCTGCTAACCATCCTACAATGCCCAGAGAGCCTGCTGTGGCGAAAGATCACCTGGCCCTAAATTCCAGTAGTGCTGAGGATGACAAACTGCCCACTCTCAGCTGTCCTGGACAACTTGTAATTGAGTGGCTGATTTTAGATAAGTTACCAAATGCTTTGACATTTTAATGTCTAGATTATTCTCAGGTCCGTTCATCGTCAGCATGAACTGATGTGGTGCTGTG
This sequence comes from Perodicticus potto, assembly GCA_963574655.1. Classification (NCBI taxonomy): domain Eukaryota; kingdom Metazoa; phylum Chordata; class Mammalia; order Primates; family Lorisidae; genus Perodicticus; species Perodicticus potto. The sequence continues at coordinate 15,048 of CAUYRH010077338.1, forward strand.
TTCAGAAACACCACACCTTGCACTTTGGTGGATTTTATGAGTTCAAGTTACGTCTGCCATGTTCATGTATCTTTCACTCTAGTGCAAGATACTTATATAATGATCTTTTTAAAGTTTATTTTCAGAATTGGAGCCTGTTGCTCAGAGGTTAGGGCACAGGCCACATGCACCGGGGCTGGTGAGTTCAAACCCGGCTGGGCCTGCTAAACAACAATGACAATAACAACAAAAAAAATAATAGCCGGGTGTTGTGGTGGGCACCTATAGTCCCACCTACTTGGGAGGCTGAGGCAAGAGAATCGCTTAAGCCAGAGAATTTGAGGTTGCTTTGAGCTGTGACCCACGGCACTCTACCGAGGGCAACATGGTGAGACTTTTTTTTTTTTGAGACAAGTTTATTTTCAGACAGAGTTTTAACGTAATAAATAGTTTATTTTACTTCATGAACTCTCAATGTGTAAATCAGAACAAAGAACCTGGCCATCAAGGAGGTTGCAGGAAATCTGAGAGGGAGAACGGTGTGTTTTAGGAGAGAGAATTTGGCATTTAGATTTGGAAACCTTGCTTGCCTAGCCCACCTCTGGCATTTAAACATAGCCTCAGTTTCTTCATTTCTACTTTCTTGACATGGTGCGTGCCTGTAGTCCCAGCTACTTGAGAGGCTGAGACAGGAGGATCATTTGAGTCCAGGAGAATCGCTTGAGCCCAAGAGTGTAAGACTAGCTTGGGCAATGTGGCAAAACCTCCTCTCTTAAATGAAACAAAACAGAAGATTAAAAGTCACTCAAGTCAGTAACTGTAACAAAAAATAGCCAGGCATTGTGGTGGGCGCCTGTAGTCCCAGCTACTCGGGAGGCTGAGGCAAGAGAATCACCTAAGCCCAGGAGTGGAGGTTGCTGTGAGCTGTGATGCCACGGCACTCTACCGAGGGTGATACAGGGAGCCTCTGTCTCAAAAAAAAGAAAGAAAGAAATTTTAAGGTGTTGTACATCTGTCAGCTCATGTTATTTATTAAGTTCTTTTCTCGTGGGTTTTGTGCTCTTGGTTTAATTATTCCTGGATTATTTCCTCAACAGAGATTCCGAACTCCTTTGCTAAGAAAAGATATTAACACACAGGTTAGTTCTCCCCTTTGGGACTTGTGCATATACTGTCCTCAGTGAAGTGAGGTTTGCTAATACATTATGATTATACACACTGGTTTAGAGCAGACGGTTTCAAACTGCAGCCAGGGAAAAACAACATAATGTCAGCCTATGAAAGCAAGTCCAGCCCAGGGGAGGCTTGACGACTTAGGCTGATTTTAGCTGCGATGCCTTCAGTCCCAGGGTGCTGTCCGGGATAAAACAGTCTGATTTCCCAGAGCTCCACTCTGTGACGAGCCATCTAGGGTCCCAGACCACACAGCAGGCCATGCAGACGTGACAGTCCTGAGAAGATGGAAATGAGCTGGGATGAGAGGAGTTCCGGGCCAGTGCACACATCAACAACTTCTATATTTGGACGCTCAGTTGAAATATTTGGTCAAATAAGGAAGAATGCGGGGCTTTGACGTTTGTCAAATTTCACGTTCCGTGCGGGCTGGAGAGGATACAGCAAACACATCCCCTCGTCTGATCCCCTTTGCTTCATTCCTGAAACCACCTCGGGATTTTGCCTCCTAGTTGCTTAGCCACAGTCTGTCATAAATCACAGCCAGCGCCCTGCGTCCCCGTGGAGGGAAACCACGCAAGAGTTAAGAATCTTTTCTAGACAGAGCCATTGTCATTTTTTGGTGTCTCACCCTCATTTTTCATATGAGTTAAACTCTCCAGGACCCAGGCACGTTGCAAGGACACCGATTTTAGCCAAATGTGCAACCGTTAGTTCCTCGTTCTTTAAAAGGGCACTGTGACTCAAGTAGACAGACAATGTCTGCATCTTGGCTCAAGGAGCCTGCCCCCTCCTTAGGAATTGCTTGCTCTCTCCTGCCCAAGTTAGGTGTGGCCCCCAGTTCTTGACAGTTTGCCCACAGAACCTTCGATGGGCCTAGGAGACACATCAGCTCCCTAACGTGAAATCTGGATGTGCGAAGCAACTTAAAAGCGCAAAACTGAAAATCTACACCCTTAATTTACTCTGTAGAGAGTGTTCTCAGACACTTGGAAATCCACAGAAATTTGTTTCCTATCATCGACAGAAAAAAATGCTGACTGACACCATAACTTTACAGATAATGAGATCTTCGGGGAAGTTTTAATCTTTTCAAAGTTTTCCAGGAGCTATCCAGAAACTCTGGGGCTTTCTCCTCCTGGCTCCCCGCCCCCGAAACTTTAATGATCATATTATCTGTCTTTCTTTATGACTTTCATCTGTTCTATAAACAGACAAGGAGAAGAAAATATTTGAGGGTGTTTCAGCTGGTGTAACTTACACATCTCTTTGTAGGGTAGTTAGAACGTATAATTTGAATCACAATGCATATTTAATTGAGGGTAGATATTTATAACTCGAAAAAGACATCCTTACCGTTGTGCATGTGTTTGAATTAGCTCCTAAGCGTTTACAACCTGGATGCCAATTTAAGTATCAGAAAGGCAGATGGTACCAGGAATTATTAGGATTATCTTTGTCGCCAAATGCTCCCCAGTCTTTGTCCTCCAAGCAAAAGGTGTGTAGTAAAATAGCTTGTACCTTTTACTTTTCTTTCCTTCAAGCTCCCTGTTAAATGGTGGTGTTTTTGCGACTTCAGTCTCATTAGCATTTCTTCTGGGGACTGCCTTCAGGGCAGGACCACTTACTAAATCGTTCTGAGGCTTTAGGAGAAGGAAAACCATGGTAACCAGATGTAGGGTATGATTATTTGCCTCTGACCTGGCAAAGTGTTGGGTTTAACAAAAGGAGCTTAATAGAAATGTTCAAATTGACCCTTCTCATCACTCAGAGCTCAATCAATCTCTCATTATTATCAGAGTTAGTCGAGCAAAGGCAGCAGTGATCGTAGTTTTCATAATCACTTCTTGAGCCAAATGTAATTTGCAATTTGTAGTATTGTATTATGAAACAATAAAGCATTAAAATGAACAGAGCAAGAATTAGGAGTATCATAGTTAAGAAAGGATGCAGAGAAGTAGTCGTGTGAGAGGCGCTCGCAAAATCATTATGAGTGGACGTGGCTGATGTCAATGCCAAATTAAGCATTTAGAAAAATCAGAACTCTGTTTTTACTATGGTTAAGTGTATGAATGTGTTTGTATGTCTATATATGCATATATATTATACCAAAGTCAATTTAGTCACAGGGGAAACCAAAAATATAATTTGCATATTATTTTGTAATAATAGTATTTGGGTCTTTGGGGTTATTGGGTTAGAGTAGTTTATTTGCATGGGAAAAAAAAGATACATTAGGCAAAAAGGTATACCTTTTACAAAAAAGGAATTTATTTGCCACAGAAACTATGCTATGTGCCCTGTGAATGAGGTAATGTCCCCAAATCACCACCATCATAATTAAGGTAGGTTTCCACTCATCTTCTCCCATTTCACTCAAATAGTTCTAAGCATAGATTATAAATATTTCAGTGATTTATATATTTATTTTGTGTTTTGAAGGATTAATAAGTTTGCTTTTCCCCCACGTCTTTATGTCTGAATCCCAAAACCCATAGCCTTTTGTTTATTTGTTTATTTTTAGATCTTTGGAGTTTATGGTGATTCTTATAAAGTTGAGATTGTGTGCCGGGTTCCCCTCTCCCCCTTTTCAATTTTTCAATTATTGCTTTAATATTTCTTTGTTCCCATCCTTCTAGGATTTCTGGAGTGTCATGTTACTAGGCATATCAGTGGGTCTCTGATTAGCTGACCCGTAAGGAGTGCACTTACAAAGACATTTAACAGAAAACCTGGAAAGGATACGTTGCCCATTAAGAGTACATTGTACATCTAAAGGCTGGTCTATCTTGGTTAAGTAGAAGCTGAATTTCCTATTTTTTTTTTAAGTTACTTCTTTTTCCTTGGATGCCAAGCAACACAAATTTGGTTTATTAAATCTAATCAGACTAGCTCTGATGAAAACTACACGCAATCAAATAATGATCCTCAAGTTTTTGTGAATTTCCTTTTAAGGAGAACCTCCGCCTAACCGCACCAACTTGAAGCCGCATCCCATCTGACAGAAGCACCATCGGGTTGTCACTGACCCTTTCCCGAGTCCCCCTCTCATCATTGTTGATTACCAAGATGCTTTTTTGACTAAATAGGAGCTTTCTGCTTTTCATAATCAGCCGCCTCTTCCCTGATTTCATCTTGCATTGCCACAATCTACTGCTGGGCAAATCAGTATGCTTTCAGGGTACCGATTTCTTAAAATGTCACTAAAATATGTAAGATTCTGTACAGGAAGGACCTAGTAGGAGTATCTTCTTTCTTTTTGTTTTCTTTGTAAAATGGAGGCCAGAATCTTCCCCTCCCCCAAAATATATTGCCAGAAACCCAGCACATCATTACAGAAGGTGAATGCGTGGGGTGAACTCCTTGTTGTTTGAGTCCCTGAGTGGGTGTGGGCAGTTGAACGTGCTTCTGCTGTCCCCTGGCAGTATTTGCATAAACCGATACCAGTGATTTTGACATTCGGAGTGTCAACACATTTAGAAATGTTGGCAGTTTCCTATGAATGGGTATGTGGGCATTTTGTAGGATCCTTTCCCCTGATTAGGAGCACATCTCACCTTCAAATTCCTGGCCTTCCTAGATAAGCACCATTCAGGAACTGTGTCCCGTGAACCTAGTTGATAACACAAGATCCGTCTCATTTATTTAAAAAAAGAGTTACTAAGCAGCTGCTCTCAAGATAAAAGCACATAGTGACTGTAAAGCTTTTGAGATGTCTTAGGTACGGTGACAAGAGTGTTGTGTCTGAATTCTGGCTTTGCTCATTACATGCTGTAGGAGCTGACAGGTCATTAAATCGGGCTGTGCTTCCGGGGGCTTCTCCTATCAGGACGATGACACCAAGCTCGCATGCTGGCCGTGGGAATCAGTGAGATAATGTACATAATAAGAACTCAATAAATTCTAGTTAAATGTAATGAAACGATCAAAACAACACTCAACAGGTGTTCAGTTGTAGGGCTCACTTGGGGATTACACAAAGTAAACTTCATGGGTCTTGGAATTTTATTTTCTCTTAGGAGTATCCAAATTTGGAGCCACTAACGTATCTTCCACTAGCCGTGAGGTGACCTGAACTCTAGTCCTAGCTAAGTGCAACTTTGTGCAACTCCTCACACCTTCTGGATGTCCGTTTCTTTGTCTGTCAGATAAAGACATTAGGCCTAAGGGACTAATCTCTAATCTTTGATTTTTAGAAACACAGGAACAAATATGGGCAAGGGTGCTATAGAACAATCGACAAAGATATATGCCTATTTTTTTTTTCTTTAGATAAAATCTAGAGCAGTTACCTATTAGATCTTTGAGCAAGAATAAGTTCATAATTGTGTTCAAGACCAGGATGATGAGTTGATGAAAGTTTAACAAAGACTAAGAATGTGGGAAAAGTACCAGAATCAATTGAAAAGCAGTGCTCTAGGAGAAACTTGGATTAAAAAACCATTCAAGGCTGGGTGCGGTGGCTCACACCTGTAATCCCAGCACTCTGGGAGGCCAAGGTGGGTGGATCACCTGAGCTCAGGAGTTGGAGACCAGCCTGAGCAAGAGCCAGACCCCATTTCTAAAAATAGCAGGGTGTTGTGGCGGTGCCTGTAGTCCCAGCTACTTGGGAGGCTAGGACAAGAGGATCACTTGAGTTCAAGAGTCTGAAGTTGCTGTGAGCTATGACACCATAGCATTCTAGCTGGGGCAACAAAGTGAGACTCTATCTCAAAAAACAAAAGCAAAAACAAAAAAAACCGTTTAGGAAACTGGGTATGGTGGCTCACACCTGTAATCCTAGCACTCTGGGAGGCTGAGGCAGGTGGGTTGCTTGAGCTCAGGAGTTCAAGATCAGCCTGAGCGAGAGACATTCCCTGTCTCTAAAAACTAGCCAGGCATTGTGGCAGGTGCCTATAGTCCCAGCTACTCAGGAGGCTGAGACAGGAGGATCAGTCACTTGAGCCAAAGAGTTTGAGGTTGCTGTGAATGATACCATGGCACTCTACCCATGGGGACAAGTGAGACACTATCTTAAAAAAAAAAAAAAATCATTTAGGAAAAATAGGACTTACAGGACTCAGAGTAATGATGTTAAGAGCTTGTGGTTTTGTTTTGATTTCAGTGAATGATGTGTTCCTGAGTTGCAAAAAGAAACAAATTGGACACATAACAATGTACACAATTTGCATTTCAGGATCCTGAGTCTGGCTCATTGATCAGCTGGTATCTCTCAGGGATCTTTAGGACAATTAACAGCAAGTTAGGCAATGGTTGCACAAGCACATGTATCCTCCAGAAATGACTAGAAGGTTCCAGAAACAGAAGATGAATTCCTGAACAAAAGGCTGCAATGAATCATGTGATAGTACAAATATTTAGAAATAAGGGGCAAAAATATAGGGCAGAATATTGACACTTCAGACCAGGAGTTGGGTATTGGGGGAGGATGTCGGCTTCTGGAAGGTGACACTGAATCAGTATTTGATCCATGTTAAATGTTCTTCCCCAGCCAAGCAGTATTACTTAACCTAACCTGCAAATTTCTTAGGGTAAATAGTCAGATGAGTATTGTAGCAAAGTCTTCCTTAGACACGAAGACCTTGGTAATTAGCAGTGAGAAAATACCAGATTTCTAGGTGACATTTCAGTGAGGTTGTTTTTTGAAGAAAATCTTATTTTAAAGATTATTCCTCAAAGCTTGCAAGATAATTGCTTCTGGATATTCTGTTCATCTATTTTTAAATATGGCAGCAGACTTTTTTTAAGACTTCCTTTTTACCGTATCATGTTTTAAAATATGGTATTAGGAAAATCCCTTTCATTAGAAAACCAATTATATTTTTATTTTATTTATAGCAGGATGCAGTGTGTTATCGTTCAGCATAATTTTTTCCTAAAGACCTCTAATTTTAGTAGCAATAGAAATATTGCAGTTTACATGGTAAAATGGTTTAGCAGTATTTGTACCGCTGCAAGAATTACATTGCTTTACTGGAAACCAAAATGATGGTTTTAATAGCAAGGAAACTATTAACAGTAGTTAATTTTTAATGAAATTTACTTCTGTATGGGAACAAGAGCATTTGTTGCAATCCTTTGTTGTTGTTTTGTTAGCTTTTTGCTTTTCTCATTTGTCAACAATTGCACATTTTGCTCATCAGTCTTAGCTATAATGATACGTTCAGCCAATCTGGCAGCCGCAATGATTTCCTCTGTAACGCGTCACGGTAAAACCCATTTAGCAGATTACTTTGAGATTACTTTAGCGGAATGAAAACATTGCTGTATCCTTTACGAAGACAGCCATATGTTTAGGAAATGCTACAATCAATTCTGCTCTGAATAAGACAGGGCTCTCCACTGCATCTTTCTGTGAAGGAATCTTCACTAGAGTGTTGGGATTTTTTTTTTTTCAGGGCACATCCTCTTCCAGTACCACTGATGCATTTTTTTTTTTTTTGCTTCTCTTTTTCGAACTGTTTTCCTTTTTTTATCATCTATATTTTTTTAATGATCATTTTCCTACGCTAATCTGTCCCATGATATGACTAGGAAATTCTTCCTGATTCGCCAGGATACGTGGCCACTTAACTTTCAGCCTCACCTGCTGGCTGCGGGTGTTTTCTCTTTGAACTGTGTGTGGGTTGGTCAAGGGGGAGTTTGCCAAACTCGGATTCTGCGCTGAGAGAAAGGATATGCCGCCTGCACAGACCATTAGCCCAGTATTGCTTCAGCCATGCTGTTGCTCAGAAAGTGACCCATCTCACGTTCCTTTGTGACTTTACAAAGATATTAACATAATAATTGGTATCATCTGAGTTGTTAAGCGTTTATTAAATGATCGTCTTGATAAGTTGATTACTAATTTCAATTGTGAACCTGACTTTGAGAGTATATACATTTATATAAATAAATAGCTGAAATTATATATATATATATATATATATATATATATCCGGAATTTTTCAGTTATCCCCCGCTACCCCCGCTGGTCTTTTTAGAATAAATTTAGCAACTATAAATTAAGAGGTATACTAGATTATATTAGGAAATAGAGTGAATGTGGGTATAGACCTTTTTCTTTTCTTTTCTTCTCTTTCTTTTCTTTTGCTATTTTTGAGACCATCTCAAACTTTGTTGCCCTGGTTAGAGTGCTGTGGCATCATAGCTCATAGAAACCTCAAACTCTTGGGCTCAAGAGATCCTTTTGCCTCAGACTCCTGAGTAGCTGAGCCTGCAGGTGCCTGCCAAGTCGCTAGTTTTTGTTTGTTTGTTTGTTTGTTTTAAATATGCCTGCTGTTCTCAAACTCCTGAACTCAGGCGATCCACCCACCTTGGCTTCCCAGATGCTCGGATTACAAGGTGGGATCCACCATTCCCGGCCACTGTTTTCTTTTTCTATACTCTAAAATGATTAGTTTATTATTTCACTGTCTTTATTTCCTTCTATCAAATAATTCTACCTGTCAGGGATCCATGTTTGTCCCAATGATAAAGTAATATGTTGTGGTTTTTATAGTATGCCTTAAAAAAAATCACCTACTGTATTCTAACGCAAGTATTAAAAGACAAACTCAGCAACTAACCTGTAGAGATTTTGTCTCTCGTTTCTTTACTTTTCATATATTACTCTTAAATCTAAGCTCTTGAACAAAAGGAAAGTATGCTATAATGGTTTGGTAATAAATTTCTAAAATATAAAGTGATTATTTTAGTGATCAGAGGTAGTCTAGGAAACTACTTAATATTTTGGTAGCAAACAAAATGAAAAAAATTCAGTTCTTAACTATGAATGAGTATTCTTTTTTTAGTCATATATGCGTAATATAAAAAGCTGAAAGTTAATAGATTGAGTGGATATGAGACTTTGTGATAAAACGAAATATTTTTCTTCATAAAATAGGGTGAAGAACACTTTAAAAAAAGATTTTGATAGAGCTAATTAAACTCAATGTTGGAAATATTTAAACTGTTATAAAGCATGCAAAAATCAATCTAAATTGGTTCATCATGTTATTAACTCACAGACAGATATACATTGTCTTCTTATGAGATTAAACTGCCTTCTAATACAGACAGATAATATATTGTTACCTGTGTCATTTCATTGTGTTTCTCAAATACAGTGCAGCATTGATTTCGTATAATTTAGAATGTGAACCAGCCCAGTGTCTTTCAAGAAAAACCTCAGTAAGTCAGTGTGGCAACAGTGTATCATTTGATGACTATTTATGAAAAACTAATTGATTAAAATGATTTACCTTTAGAAAGGACCTCATTATAAGTAAATATAATGTGTTAAAATTTGAACTTCAACTTTTATGGAAGTTAGAATTTAATACATTTTATACTTCCAGATGCCTGGATGTTATAGAACTTCCAGGGTGGGAATTAAATCCCATGGCTATAAATCCTGTCGGTGTGCAGGTGACACTCTGTCTAGCCCTATTCTGTTCCCTGCATCTTTGTACAATATTATATTTCCCCCAATCTGCCAAACCTCCTGCTTCTCCTGGCCCTGGTACCTTTTCCCTTGTGGTTACTTGGTTAAAACCCTGGAGTCCTCAGTGACCCTTTTCTTTCTTTCCCTCCCACCTGCAGCCTCCCCATCAATAAATCCTATCATTGCTGTTCTCAAAATGTGTCCAGAAACTATCCTCGTCTCTCACACTCTTCCATCACCACCTGGTGTCCTACCATGGCCTCCTAATTGCTCTCCTTTTCCACATGCACTCTCTGGACTGTTCTGCGCTAATTGGTCAGCCAAGTACAAGCCAGTCATGAGCTGCGTGAATGCTGCAAGCATTTACTGTGCTTTAGCTACTGCTTATATCTTTAATATCCCAGGTAAGTCCCAACCGGGTAGCAGATGTGCAAGAAATTTGTGTCGAATGAATGACCCTTATGTTTTGTATCTTGGCTCCTACTGACATGTATCAGTTTTTTGTTTTTTCTTTCATTTATTTTATTCATTCATTCTATAAAGCCCATGGTTATTCTTAATTCTGAGGCATTATTGATCTGTTGACACAATAAAGGAAAAGTCTTTTATTTTTAGTGTTTTGTAGTTAAAAGCACACTACATATTTATATCTTGCAATACATCAGATCCCGGATTTTGAATTCTCGAGGATTTTCTCTTAATCTTTCTTTCATTTTTTCTTTTGTTCAATTACAATAATTTTCAGATTTCCAATTAAAATAAAATTTTAAGGATAGATTTGCTTCGTAAAGTTAATCCTATAGCCCATTTCAATTGCTATCTAATACTGTACATAATTTTTTTTTTTATTTTGTGAGACAGAGTCTCACTTTGTCACCCTGGGTAGAGTGCGGTGGTATCATAGCTCACAGCAACTTCAAACTCTTGGGCTCAAATGATCTGCTTGCCTCCGCCTTCCAAGTAGCTAGGACAACAGGGGCCCTCCACAATGCCCAGCTATGTTTTTTTTTTTTTAGAGGCAGGGTCTTGTTCTTTCTCAGGCTGATTTTGAACTCTAGACCTCAAGCAATTTACCTGCCTTGGCCTCCCAGAGTGCTAGGATAATAGTTGGGAGCCTATACATAATTCTTAAAAGAATAATGTTGATACTATTTTAACTTTTTAGCCAAGTGTTATGGCAGGCACCTGTAGTCCCAGCTACTTAGGAAGCTGAGGCAAGAGAATCGCTTAATCCCAAGAGTTTGAGGTTGCTCTGAGTTGTGATGCCACGGCATTCTACCAAGGGCGACATAGTGAGACTCTGTCTCAAAATATACATGTTTATCTTTTTCTCTATTTTTTTTTTTATTAAATCATAGCTGTGTGCATTAATGCAATCATGGGATTTTTTTTTAACTTTTTTCTGTTTTAACATTTTAAGAATGCTTTCCTTTCCTTATTTATAAACCTCTTTGCAAACATAGTTTTACTTTAATTAATTTTCTCTCATATGCTTTAATTTATGTTGTAGACAAGTATTTGAAATCAAATTTGTATTAATTTAAAAAACCCCTGCACCAACAGCAGGCCATTCATTGAAATGATTTTTCTCTTTTACTTCCACTTGGGCCCACCTCTTTCCTGTTCTCTTCTTTGAAATGAAATTGTCTCTGTACACCAGATTCCTGGTTCCTCCTCAGAAAGAAATACTCAGTATACTTTATATATTTATGAATGTTTTGTTGTATAACTGTCTAGTAAAGATTTCTTTTTTGAAACACCTGGTGACCAAGCTGCTAGTGATGAATATTTGTTGAGGATATAGAGGACGGGTGGTCCAGGCAACGCAGTCTTTTGGAGAGACGACAACAGAGAAAAGCAGTGATACCAAGTTTGCGGTTTCCGAGATATTTTGCATGCCAGAATAGAATAATGTTAGTTTTTTCTTAAAGAGGCTTGAGTTCAGCACCCATCTGCGGAACTCAGATGGGCTGTGTTTGAATCGTGCGTCTGTTTCTTGTTGGTTTTCGATCCAATATGGGTTGGTCAAGTCAAAGACGCCACTTTGGGCAATTGTTTTTCAGCAGATCTAGGAGAGTATTGGATGAGAAAGCCTTAAACCTCTCAATCGGATAAGCACAAAGCGTTTCAGCAGTGAAAATTATCCTTTGGACTTCAAACTTTGCACATGTGGCCTTGTTTGTTGGTTTTTAAACTATGATGAATGATTCTGATGAGCCTGACTGTGGAAATAAAGAGTAGTTGTTTATGGAGAGGCTATTAAGTAGATGAGTGTGGATTATCATTCTTGAGTCCTGGGAAGAGCCCACTCCAGTGTGGCTCTCTTTTCCTTGAGCATCTGAAGTGAGTCCAGCCCTTAGTCCTACCAATGTATTCGCTGTTTGTTTAATAAGGAAACACTGCAGGTCAGGTGGTTTGTTTTTATCTGTGTCTTGCCGAAGCAAACTTGGGTACTGAGGCCGTTTTCCAAAAGGGTTTTCTCCAGGAAGTTCTAAGTAAAAAATAAATAAAATAATCTGATTCAACATATAAATCCTGATCGGAGCTGTTGACGACAGGAGGCCTTTCGCTCTTGTGTTTGAAGACGCTGCCGTCCGTTTCATCGAGGGTATGTCAGTAGCGCGAGAGAGGAAACTCGTTTTGTATATATTGACAAGTTAGAATTTCTTGTTATCAACAGGTTTGGCAAACATCGCAAAGATGACAAGATTGAGAAAACGGGTAAAATAAAAATACAGGAAGCCTTGACATCAGAAGAGGAGAGGACGCGAATGAAGCAGGAACAGGAGAGGTAGCCCGCAGTTACTTGATTAAACCTCACTAGAAAGAGGTTCTTTAATTTTTCTTTCTGCTTTCTTTTTGATTTTACATAAAGATTTTGCACTTAACTACTTTTTATATTTTCTGTGTCAATCCAAATACTGATGGTTATAGATGAGTATAAAGTAAAGGAAGATTTTCTTAAAACTCTCATACGTATTTAAGGCTTCAAAATGGATTTAAATGGTCCAGTTAAGGTGTTTTGCATAGGAGAAAGCCCAAGATAGTAGATGCAAAAAAAATCCCATGAATGCTGAATTCATCCTTATTAATGGAATTACCATAAATATTTAAATCCTGTCTCATTCATCTATGAGTAGGTAACACATTACAGTCGTTTAAAAATACTGGAACACATTGAAACACATCAAATACATCTGGAAATAAAACTCTTTGAAAATTTACATCTCATTTTAAATATCCTGAGGTATAACGAGAATTCAGGAGGCTATTCGTTTTTCACTATGTTGTTTTTCTTTCAAACTCGACACATGTCTTGATTCACCTTCTACTTCACTATCACATTTTGTGACATTTTCCACTTAAGTTGTACTCTATGTCTTCCAGAAAGATTGTCACCTACTGTTGAAATCATTGTATATCGAGAGCCCAAAGACCAATGAAAGGCATGAAAAGAGTTACTTTAAGCAGCCTCTTGAAACCCATTTTAGAGTGATTACAGTTTTTCTCATTGTGATCCCTGGGGATGAGGAAGCCATCTCACACTTCGGGTATTAGGGCTTACAAGCTCACAGTGAGCCAGCGTCTCTGTGTCGGCCCATTTCATTTTCCAAAGGGCCACAGCAAGAGTACTAGGCCTGCTTTACCTGGAATAATCTGCGATTTAAGTGAGTTTCTGGTACCTCGATCAAAGTTACAAAAGTTAAATACTATCCATGGCTGAGACTATAGCCCAGTGTCTTTGAAATTGAGTCCAGTGTTCTTACCGTAATTCTAGAGTCAGGATACTTTCAGTCTTAATGAATGAAAGAACTGAAGACAGTATTCTACAACAGTTTTCTTTAAAAGAAATCAGTAGTGGGCCACAGTGGCTTGTGCCTATAGTCCCAGCTACTTGGGAGGCTGAAGTGGGAGGATCTCTGGAGCCTAAGAGTTTTAGAACAGCCTGGACAACATAGTGAAACCCTGTCTCAAAAAAAAAAAAAAAAAAAAAGAGGAGATTAATATTTGCTTATTTTTCCACTCCTACCTTTGAAGTTCTTTTGAGTACAATGGTTACTTTAATTCTGTTTGTAGCTTTCTAGGGTATAAAATATGTAAGTGGGAAAAATATGAATTTTTAATTTCTGAAGGATGTCTGGGTTTATTCTGCTGGTTCGTCCCCAATTTTTAGTTAGAAAAAAATTATCCTACCTTACTTTGTAGGACTTTTTCTAATCCTCACCAAATTTGGGATCCCCCAAATTACAAATAAACTCAGGTCAGCATGCACAGTGTTACTCGATGTGGATAATATGATCCTTAATTAAGTTCGGAAGTAGAAATTTCTTGTACGTAAAGGGAGAGAATATACCAGGGCAGTGAATGAACTCAGATCTATCCATAGGCAAATATGGCATTTAGTTAGCAATCTAAGTGATAGAAACATCATGCTTCTCTCATGTCTTGGTACCTGCCATGGGCAGGCTTTATTATTCCTGTCCCACTTTTCATATTCTAAATATTCCCGCTTTGCAGTTTAAGGTGGCTGCTGTGTTTCCTTACAGAATTCTGTCACCGTTTTTCAAAATACTTCTATAATGTATAGTCACATATTTCCAGCCAAACAATGACTTCTACATAATGGTTTCACTTGTATTGCTAATTTGCCTAAGGCACTGTTTGGTCTCAGTTTTTCTTTTAATTTCCATCTCTGTACCTCTCCTGATGCAATGCTTCTGGGAACTAGGTTGGTCATAATGAATTTGCAAGGTACAAGAGGCCTAGCATAAAAATCTTTTAGGGTCAAGGAACAAGTGAATGGTCCATTAAAAAAAATCAATTAGGCTCATAATTTAAGAAAATGATTGCACTTTGTATTTCCATAACAATTTTTTAACCAAGTGTGTTTTATTTAAACTCATGGATTTTGTAATAGAAGTGAGTGCATAAGACTTCCTGGACTCCCTAAGTGGAGTGTGTTTGTTTATTGCTTGTTACTTTGATGAGGCAAGCATTCTGTATATCTTCCTTTCTTTTTTTATTTCAGATTAATGTGAGGGTACAGACAGTGAGGTTATAGTGTTTAAATTTGTTAGGTGAAATCCCCCTTTCCATTCGGTCTGTGGTATTGGCATTTCTCCTTCTCAGGATGGAAACTGCCACTTCCTTGGGAAAAATTGGACCAAGGATTTGATAAAAATAAACAAACCACTGCGTATAGTCCCCTAATAGCCTCTCTCTCACTGCTGACTAGTAGGGAAGTATTTCCTAGAACACTATTTACCACTGTAGCTATTTGAGTCCCCAAAATTATTTTGGCTGATTCTATATAAAAATAGAAAACCTGACATTCCTTAGTTAAGAGCTGGGACGTAGCCACAAAACTAATTGTTTTTGTTTTTTTGGGGGGAGGGGGGTTGGTGGGGGACCCAAGCATATCTGTGAAACCTGAATGTTACTCAAAGATATAAATATTGAAATAAAAGGACAGTGAACATAATTCGAAATGTTCTTCCTGCAGCGTTAAAGATCTATTTAGATGGTGAAAATATATTAGATTCTTGTGAGCGTGAGTCTAAGATTAAATTTGACCTCATTCCTGCCAACTTCCTTCCCTTTCCTCCCACTCGCTGCCAACACTATTCAAGATTGGGTCTTGAAGAAGTACCATTCAGGTGGGGGAAATGGGTAGAAAGATCACTGTTTGAGTCTGTCCTCTGGCTCCGCTGGCCCTACCCCACCACCAGCTTGATGAAGTAAGACTGTGACCTTGAGAATCAGGGAGTCTGGGGATTGTACAGTTTACTGGTCCTGACGTGCTTGGCTTTTTGTTCTAAACTCTGAACCTAGGTACCCTGGTCTTTGAGAGATGCTGTTGGCCACCTTGAGGATAAGCTGGGACAGTCAACACAGGTGTGGAATCAATGCTCACTGCCACCTACCCACTGGTCTTACAGGCATCCTGGGGACAGCACCCTATTGGCTTATTTCCAACACAAATTCAAAATAGAACATGTTCAATTAAGTGATTTATGTAACTTCAGACCCACTTAGCTTCCATTATGAAGCATGGGGATAGATTTCTCTGTTGATCAAATGTGCAAAGTAATGTTTTAACTTCCTGTGGTGATTT
This sequence comes from Perodicticus potto, assembly GCA_963574655.1. Lineage (NCBI taxonomy): Eukaryota > Metazoa > Chordata > Mammalia > Primates > Lorisidae > Perodicticus > Perodicticus potto. The sequence goes on from CAUYRH010077338.1 coordinate 30,740, forward strand.
CTCTCCAGTGAGACTTTGACTGATTTTTATTTTTTCTTTGCTTGTTTGTTTATTTGTTTGTTTGTTTGTTTTTGAGTCATAGTCTCACTCTGTTGCCCTGGGTAGACTGCTGTGGCATCATAACTCACAGCAACCTCAAACTCTGATTCTCCTACCTCAGCCTCCCGAGTAGCTGGGAGCTGCCACAATGGCTGGTAGTTTTTCTATTTTTAGTAGATGTGAGGTCTCACTCTTGCTCAGGCTGGTCTTGAACTCCTGAGTTCAACCCATCCATCTACCCTGGCCTTCCAGAGTGCTAGGATTGATTACAGGTGTGAGCCACTGTGCTTGGCCTCTACTTATTTTTAAATAGTTATATGTGAACATTGTGACACAGGGTTTCCCAGTGTTCAGCAGCAGAGAAAGGGTTCATTGCACAATTATATTTGAGAAATATTTGCTTAAACCAGTTGTGCATTTATCAAAACTCTTAAGTTAATGCACATTGAGAATCACCAGGAAATGAATAAAGAATCATCATTCTTCTAAGCTATTTATTCACAATACAGCCTCCCAACCCTCACTTTTTGCTTTTCGTGGAATACTAACATATCTCAAAATTCAGAGAGACTAGGGAAGTACTGATGGTTCAAGCAAATCCAGCTCGCTCATCTAACTGGCTGTAGAAATCAGAGCTGATTAGGCCTTGTGAGGTGGCTCACACCTGTAATCCTAACACTCTGGGAGGCCAAGGTGGGCGGATCACTTGGTCTCAGGAGTTAAAGACCAGCCTGAGCAAGAGTGAGACCCCGTCTCTACTACAATAGAAAAAGTTTAGCTGGGTGCTATGGCTGGAGCCTGTAGTCCCAGCTACTTGAGAACCTGAGTCGGGAGTATCTTTTGAGCCCAAGAGTTTGAGGTTGCTGTGAGCTATGATGACTCTATTGCACTCAACCCAGGGCAACAAAGTGAGACTCTGTCTCAAGAAAAAAACAACAAAAAAAAAGAAATCAGAATTGATTGTTTTCATAGAAATGAACTAAATCTTTTTTTTTTTTTTTTTTTTTTTTGCGACAGAGTCTTAACTATGTTGCCCTCGGTAGAGTGCCGTGGTGTCACAGCTCACAGTAACCACTAACTCTTGGGCTTAAGCGATTCTCTTGCCTCAGCCTCCCAAGTAGCTGGGACTACAGGTGCCTGCTACAACACCTGGCTATTTTCTTGTTGCAATTGTCATTGTTGTTTAGCTGGCCCAGGCTGGGTTCGAACCTACCAACCTAAATTTATGCGGCTGGCACTGTAACCACTGTGCTATAGGTGCCGAGCCTGAGCTATACCTCATAATTGCTCTTTCTTTTTCAATTTTGTCTTTTCCCACATTTCTCACCGGCTAAAAACATACGCCTTTTAAAGCTCTAACTGTAAGTTTATTCTAAAACTAAAACTATAGAAAATTTTAGAGAAAGACCCATAAAATAAAAATCAGAAAACAGAAGTGGCTGTGCATTAATATCACTGTTAGCACACTAGCCTGTGCTTTTCTAACCTTATAAGTTGACATATATTTTCATTTTGATTTATTTTTGCCTTTTCATGTATTCTTAGAAAATCATGCTAAATGGTTTTTGGAACAAAGTCATTCAGTATAAACAGAAGGATGCACGGGAAGGAAGGACAGAAGGAAGGAAAGACATTCTGAAAGATAAAATATTAGCTGTGCTGTCTGGCCAAATTCCCCAACCCTCAAATAATATTGACCTCATATTCTGTTCTTTCTATTAAATAAAATTTATAATGTTAACTGGCTTATATTTTGTAGTTACTTGGCAGACAAAAGCCAATACAATATTATTATCTATATCCACATACAAAGTTGTGCTTGGGAAATGTTTCCAAGGGTACTGAATGCTTCCAGGGGAGATATGAAAAAGTTAATGAATTTCTTATGAAATCCTCCGAGTATATGAGGGGTATTTATAAATCTGCTAAGGAAATACATGATTTGAAAATTCCCATCCTTCAATGTTATAATCACCCTTCAAAATCTTGTGGTTTTTCAATACTGGACCACTGAACTGTCTATTTCCTGAAGTGGTACATTCCCAGTGCTTGGCGTGTCATTGTGCAGGTTTATATCGATATTTCTACATGAAATTTTCATTCGTTGGCCTTCTCTCCTTCTCATTTTTAAGTAATTACCTGAATTTTTGATAAACTTTTTTGCCAACTCGATTGGTAAGACCCTTTCAGCAGCTGATACGTGTTTGTTTTACATACAATAATCTTTGCATTTAGGTCACATACTGTCATTCAAACCAAAGTTGCTCTTCAAAAAAATAACCATTTGGTGGAAAGTCTTTTTTTTTCTGTCCTATAGCAGCATTTTTTAAATAGTTTCTCAGAGCCCTTGAATCCTTCAGAAAAGTCAACTCTAAGCAATGGGATAAGTTTCAAGTTTTGTTTTTTTTTTAATTTTCACTGGGCAGGTGAACAAGAATTTTTAAGAATCTGTTAGATTGCTTTTTACTAGTTCCCTACTTCGATGAATATTTGGGGGTATTAAACTTTGGGCATACTAGGCATTTGAAACTGAGTTTGTTGACCAAGTCTGCAACTGAAGTATGAAAATGCAGTTTGCTTTCTGATGAACACTGCGCTAGATATATTTGGCATTGGACCATCGCTTTGCATTGGAAATACTTGTAGGCGCTTTGATACCTGTGAAAGCCTGAACATTCTGTGAGTATCTGTGAGTGTATGAGTGTGTGTTTTGGTTAGTGAAATGTTATGCTACTGTTTTATTAGTCAATATTAAAGAGAATTTTTTTTTGTCGTTTCCCTCTATGTTAAATATGCAAGAGGATGGTATAAAACACTTTAAAATTATTATGATAATAATCTTGTTTCCTCTCTCAGGGATCCCTTACCTTTCTTAAGAGAGAGAAAAGATTTAAACATGTTAATGTCAAAAAAAAAAAAGTAAGGTTAAATAAACAATTGTCAGAATAGGCGCGCTATTGGAAGGAGAGAAATCGATGGAGTTGGCATTAATAGGGACTACCTCCCGGAGATGTAGTTTGAGGCTCGATCTAGTTTCCAAGAAGGTACAAACAGGAAAAATACTGCGCCCACATCCAGTCCCCTTCCCTGTAAGCACAAGGGCTCAAGGAATGCAAGCCATCATTTAACTGCCTAGATTCTTTGAAAATTGTCATTGTGTTAGTGATCAGTAATACCCCTGTAAATGCTTTTATCCCTTTTTAAACTTTTAACCGTTTTATATTTCAAAACTGATAACTTCTCATTTTAGCATTAAAGGCTACAATTTAACTTACCCTCTGCCCTATTTTTAGGACCCACTAGGTATTGTAGCTACTTGCATTCTTCCCTGGAATAGCAACCGTATCTTCAATACACTTGTTCTCACTCAAGAAATTTCTTTTGTTTTTTTAAGGAACCATTTAGACCACGGAAGTTCTTTCTTCTCCATCAACTTGGACCCTAACGTTACAAACACATTGAAGTCCCACTTAAAGTTTGAACTGTTTTCATAGTAAGAAATTGAGTGGAATAGTGTCTTTCTTTGGGGAATTCTGCACAGATAGCAAATTGGAGATGTATGTATTATTAGGTGGCAGTTATATTTACACCTAATAGGAGGGGTAAGCTGACGGATATAGGTTGAACCTTGTTATTTCTGAAGTCCGCAATCTGCTGAAGTGTTTTGAGAGGCAAATAAATATTCATTCCTTCAGTGTGCTAAAAGCTACTATTAAAACAGACTGTTCTTCATGGGTGGAAAAATATAGTTAGTTATAGATAATGAATAATATTTGATCGCACAATAAAGTGACTATAGTCAGCAACCAGTTACATTTTACTTGAACACAACCGAGAGAGTAGAATTGGAATGTTCTTAACACAAAGAAATGATGAACACTTGAGGTTCTGTGTACTCCAGTTTACCCTAATTTGATTGTTACGCATTATTCGCCTGTATCAGAATATCTCATGTAATCCGTAAGAACATACAGCTATTACATACCTATAATAATTAAAAATTTAAAAGTTGACAAAAAACACAGGCTATTCCTTCTAGCTGTCTTGTACCTTAAATTTCATTCTGCCATGAATATATGTTTTTTCCTTTTTTTAAAATTCTTCTTCTTTTTTTTTATTAAATCATAGCTGTATACCTTAACGCAATCATGGGGTACAATGTGCTGGTTTCATATACAATCTGAAATATTTTAATCTAACTGGTTAACATAGCCTTCATGGCATTTTCTTAGTTATTGTGTTAAGACATTTATATTCTACATTTAGTAAGTTTCACCTGTATCCTTCTAAGATGCACCGCAGGTGTGATCCCCCCAATTAGCCTCCCTCTACCCATCCTCCCCCCTCCTATTTCTGAAAGACTTATTTCTGGAGAGGGGAAATACTGTTGAGGAAAGATCTACAAACATATGCTTCAGAATGATGTGATGATATAGTAAGTTGGGAGGAGAAGGTTTCCCAAAAAAGTTGATGCCAAGATCTAGCGTTATGGCGGGTGCCTGTAGTCCCAGCTACTTGGGAGGCTGAGGCAAGAGAATCGCTTAAGCCCAAGAGTTTGAGGTTGCTGTGAGCTGTGATGCCACAGCACTCTACCGAGGGCGCTAGTAAGCCTCTGTCTTAAAAAAAAAAAAAATTGCTTTTCCTATTAAACGAGGATTAGTAAAGTTTACTGTAAACATTAACAGCATTTTTTTATTAAAATAATTAAAGGTCAATTTCTATTTCTCATGGTCTATTAAAAAAAAAAAGCACCATGGGTGATTCTCCGTTGTGAAACTTCATCCTAGCTTTGGAGATACGACTTTAAATTTGGCATGTGACTTTAATTATACCATCGATGTTCCATCCTAAGGAATTGGTCACTCACTTGTCATCCTCATGCCTGGCACCTTTTCTGGATAGATAAAGACTATAACAGTCATAAAAAAAAAAGTTCTTTTCATCTTATTCTACTGCAATTAGTGCTAAAAGCCATTTATTGTAAAAGCAAAAATACTAATGAATAGAAATGTTACAGAAACAGAAGTCCTGTGTGTTTTATCTTCCTCGCGCATCATCCATTTTAATTAGAGAAGAGGGTGGTGAACACTGTGGCAAGAGTCTGGAATTAAAATCATTAATTGATGTCAAGCTGAAGAGAGACTGTTAGCATGAATTTAGTGACAGCAGGAAAGAAATTAACCTTATTACTTTATTTAGTACATTACATTATTTTGTGTATTGTTTTCTATGCAGGTTCAAGGCAATTTCATTATCATAATGGAGAAAGACTTTTTTTCATTACAAAAAGGAAAGGTGTGAATATTTATGTTTGAACATAAACTGGAATGATAAACTCTTTATACCAACTTTCAAAGAATTTCAATGAGAAGTTTTTTTAAGGGTTGTTTTGATTTTTTTTTTTTTTTTCCAATTCGCAAGGACAGGGAAATAGTTCATAATGTTGTCCGTCTATGTCAGTCGGGACAGCTGCCTGTGATAATTGAAACCTCAGAACAGCGCTCTTGTTTAGAACTAGGACGGACATACTGAAACCCTTAAAGTATTAGACGTGTACTTCTTTGGCTGAGTTTTAAACTAATAATCAGTTACTTCTGTCATTGCCAAGGCCTGGCTCAAGATAAATGGGACGGCTAATACCAAACAACAACCTGACTGTTGAGAAAAACTAATGACTCTTACATCTTAGAGATAAATTTGTGACCTCAGGGTCACCATAAAAGAATAAAGGGGGTGTCCTTTTATAGCATGGACCATCTGGAACCATTAAGGGCTCAACTGCAAGATACTATCTTTTTTTTTTTTTTTTTTAAGTTTCCTTACGAAACCATGCTATTTTTATTAGGACACCAAAAATGTTTTCTCTCTTGAGCCAAATATTTTTTTTTCCTGAAATAAGATTCCCCATGAAGGATGAAAATATGTAACATGTAAATATAACCTTTTGCTTGCATTACAAAGTCTATTTTCTGTTTGTAATAAGACATTCGAGTATAAAAGAGTATAATAAAGAGAATCATCTGTGTCTTTTGTTAATTTTGCTTGTGAATTGTCACTAAAATGTATTAAAAAACCACAGACCATTTCTAGTTTTTAAAATGTTCTTCTCAGTGCTATTTGCACAGCAAGCATCTCTGGCATTAATTTCCAGAATGAACTTTAAAATGCATATTAGTTCAGGCTAGTAACTAGATCGGTGAACCTTCTCAGCAATGACCCTGTGCTGGTGGGCCACGGGTATGTTGTAGTTTTATTCTAAGATCTTCCCCACTGGGGTAAGCCACCAGGGCGGAAAACAATGGCATAAACGGCCTTCAGAACTTTGGGGATAAAAATACAGTGGTGAGGACAAGATAAACAAGAAAAATATCATTTCTTATGTTACTGGAGCTGAGAAAAGAAAATCAGTGCTTTTAAAAGGTCCTGCAGATGGAGCTGTAATGTTTATTAGATTCGATGATTGGTGGCAATTAGTCATAATGTACAAATTCGGGTAAAAGAAAGCAATTGAGATCCGGGCTTCACGAATAGTACCGCGTGTTGCCAAGAAACCTTGTTAGAAATTAAAAACCAGTTTCAAACATACAGTTAGAAGAAAATAAACCCCAATATTTAGTAGTAGAGTCAGATGACAGTTAAGAACCATGTATTATATGTTTTAAAGTAACTAGAAGAGGGAATTTGAAATGTCACAGACATGTAGAAATGTTAAATACTCCAGGTAATGGATACTTTAACTTGATCATTGCATATTCTGTATATCTGATATACATGTCTGCATGAAAAAGTATAATACTTTGCGTCAATTAAAAACAAAAGAACTGCAATTACAAAGAATATGGTACATGTAAGCATATGTTTGTTACTGGTCAAACTCCAAACTGGATTATTTTATTAAATACCATTAGTAAGATGTAAGAGGCATTACCCGATTTCCAAGATTTATTTTCATTTTCCTTAAATGTTGTTAATGGAAATTCCAAATTTAACATACTAAGAATTACACTTGAGTTTCTTATCAAAAGAAAAAGAAGTTGATCCCCAATGAATCTTATTTTGTGTGTCATTTGGAACAAAAGGACATTCACAATCCAGGACCTATGAGTAATGTAATGACACTGGTGTGCAAGACGTTAGGGGAGATGATTATTCTCTTTTGAGAAGAGTTTGTTCATATTCTGATTTTCTGCTATCTTTCTTAAGAGGACTGGACTTTCTGATGTAAGGAAGCTGGATTATCTTTACTCTCAATGAATTGAGCTTCGTATATTGTAGGCTTTAGTCATTTATAAATTAATCTAAGTCACTCCTTTCATTTTTAGATGTTTCTCCAAATTTAGCACTTTCAGCTTTATATTTATGTAATTATATTTATATCTGTTATGTTCCTCCAAATTTCTTCAGGTTCCCAAATTTCAGGATTTATGTGAATGTCTGGACACTCTAGATATTACTTATGTTTAAGTGATTGTCTGATAGTGACCAAATATAGTAGCAAAGTGTACTATATGATCATATGATCATAATACATATATGACAAATGATCGTGATTGAACTTCATATTAATATCCCAATAAGTTAAAGAAACAACACAGTTTTTCTTCTAGTTTTTTTGTTTGTTTGTTTTGTTTTGTTTTGTTTTGTTTTTTTCTGGCTGAATCCAGAGTCAAAAAGACAGGAATAGACTTACTCCTCAACTCATATTAATTTTCCACCATGGATATCTAACATTTAGTTGTAACTAAGCTTCTTATAATAGTGTCCTTGACTCCCATATTTGCTCTTAAATAGAGTACAATAAAAAAAAGTCTTTGAATTTTAGCTAAATTTACATTAGCATTTGAGTTGCTGGCTCTCTTGTGGGTATTCTGTCTGTGGAACTCAGAATCTAGGGCAATCCTGATAAAAATTTCTTACTTTCCAATATTCTCTTATGAGCTAAGAAAGTCATTCACTCCCAATTCAGGAAATAAGTTCCTCTTAGGGAGTTTTTGGGAACATGCGAAGAATTTCTGATTGCCCCAGTGGCTGGAGAACACGATTTGATCCCGCATGGCTGGGATCCTAAGTCCTTCTAGCACAACAAACTAATGTCACTGGACCCTGTCAAGAAACAGTGAGCTAGATGGGGCAAGTGAGGGTATGTATTTTTGTTTCAGAGCCGGGAAAGAAGAAAATTTAGAGAAATTTGAACTTCTGGATCCAAAATTCAGAAAACAAGCCTGAATGATGGTGATATATACTAGATACAAAAAAAATATAAGGGAGAAAAATGCAAATTCTGCTTATGGTGCTGTATGACAATCTTTTGAATTGTTTTCTTTAAAAAATTGTATTTAGAAATAATTTTAGATTCACAGGAAGTTGCAGATATAGACAGGTTGCAGATGCCTTTCATCAAGTTTTTCCCATTGGTTTCAACTGACGTCACTGTAGTATGATCGGAGGCAGGAAACTGGTGGTACGGGTGTGTGTATCATTCTATAAGTGAATGTCACCACCACTGCAATCGGGAAGCGGAACTATCCCGTCACAAAGGCCTTCTCACACCCTCTGCCCTCGCTATAGGTGACCCTCCACAGCCACTCATCTGTTCACCATCTCTATACTTTGGTCATTTTGAGAATGTTACCTAAATGAAATCATCAGGTATGTGACCTTTTGAGCTAGGCTCTTTTTTCATGTTGCGTAGTATCTTTGAGATAGATTCAAGTTTCTGTGAGTGCCGGGAGTTTGTTCACTGGCACCAATGAGTAATTTTAGTGTTATGTACACACCCCAGCTTGTTTAACCATTCACCTATTGTATTGTATTCACCTATTGTAGCTATTTTGAATTTGCGAATATTACAAGTAGAGTGGCTACAAACAATTGTACACAAGTTTTTGCATGGACATGAGTTCTCACGTCTTTGAGACGAGTACCCAGGAGTGCAATTGTTGGACAGTATGCTAAGTGTTCGGTTTTTAAAGAAACTGCCAGGCTCTTTTCCAGGATGCCTGTAGCATTTCACATTTCTAGATGTAGTCTGTGACAGACCTACTTTCCCTGTATCCTTGGTTGTGTTTGGTATTTTCACAATGTATTTTTTTTAATTTTAGTTCGTGTAATAGGTATGTAGCAGTAGCTCCTTATGGTCTTTGTTTGTTTGTCTTTGAGACAGAGTCTCATTCTGACACCCTGTTATAGCTCGCAGCAACCTCAGACTCCTGGGCTTAAGCAATCCTGCTGAGTAGCTGGGACTATAGGTGTGCACCACCATGCCCAGCTAGTTTTTCTATTTTTTTTTTTTTTTTTTTTTTTTTTTTGAGACAGAGCCTCAAGCTGTCATCCTGGACAGAGTGCCGTGGCATCACAGCTCACAGCAACCTCCAATTCCTGGGCTCAAGCGAGTCTCTTGCCTCCGCCTCCCAAGTAGCTGGGACTACAGGTGCCCGGCACAACGTCCGGCCATTTTTTGGTTGTAGCCAGCATCATTGTTTGGCGGGCCTGGGCTGGATTTGAACCCGCCAGCTCAGGTGTACATGGCTGGCGCCTTAGCCCATTGAGCCACAGGCGCCAAGCCCTTATAAACCTTTTATCTAGGTTAAAACATAGTTTGATTTTCTAAAACACACACAAGAGCTTTTCAGACAGTTCACATCCACAGATATTGATCAGATTCCTTCAGAGTCTGCTGTGTCCTCACTGAACCCTGGGCGTGCAGAGGCAAACCCAGAACTTACCTCGAGGGGGATCCTAACCTAGTGACTGCTGCTTAACACAGCCCAGAGGCTGGACTTTTTCCTTCGGGTCTGCACTGAGTTCAAAAGTATCCCCCAAAACTTCTTATTTACTTGCAATTTGTGAATTTGACCTTATTTGGAAATAGGGTCTTCGTAGATGTAATTAGTTAAATTTAGAGAGGTCATATTAGAATAGGGTGTGCCCACATTCAGTGATTGGTACCCTTTTTTTTTTTTTTTTTTTTGTAGACACAGAGTCTCACTTTGTCACCTTCGGTGGAGTGCCGTGGAGTCATAGCTCACAGCAACTTTCAACTCTTGGGCTTAGGCGATTCTCTTGTCTCAGCCTCCCAAGGAGTAGCTGGGACTACAGGTGCCCGCTACAATGCCCAGCTATTTTTTGATGCAGTTTGGCCGGGGCTGGGTTTTAACCTGCCACCCTCGGTATATGGGGCCAGCGCCCTACTCACTGAGCCACAGGCGCTGCCCCTTTTTTTTTTGAGACAGAGACTCACTTTGTCACCCTTGGTAGAGTGATATGACATCACAGCTCACAGCAACCTCCAACTCCTGAGCTTAGGCGATTCTCTTGCCTCAGCCTCCCAAGCAGCTGGGACTACAGGCGCCTGCCACAATGCCCAGCTATTTTTTTTGGTTGTTGTTGTTGCAGTTTGGCCAGGGCCAGGTTTGAACCCACCACCCTCGGTATATGGGGCCGGCGCCCTACTCACTGAGCCAGAGGTGCCACCCCCCCCTTTTTTTAAGAGACAGAGTCTCACTTTGTCACCCTCGGTAGAGTGCCGTGGTGTCACAGCTCACAGCAACCTCCAGTTCTTGGGCTTAGGTTATTCTCTTGCCTCATCCTCCCGAGTAGCTGGGACTACAGGTGCCCGCCACAACGCCCGGCTACTTTTTGTTGCAGTTTGGCCGGGACTGGGCTTGAACCTACCACCCTCGGTATATGGGGGCCAGCACCCCACTCACTGAGCTACAGGCACCGCCCAGTGATCGGTATCCTTAAAAGAAGATACCAAGAGACACGGGCAGAAAGGCCATGTGAAGACAGAGATGGAAGTTATGTTGCCCCAAGCTAAGGAATGCCATCAGAAGTTGAAAGAGTCAAGGATCCTCTTCTTGAAATTTTAGGAGATCACGGCCCTACTGACACCTTAATTTGGGGCTTCTAGCCCTCAGAATATTGTGAGAAAATAAATATCTGTTGTTTAAGTCATTCAGTTTGTGCAAAATTGTTAGAGGAGACTAATACGGGGCCTTGAAAATTAAGTATGTTGAGAATCATGAGGAGTTAAGGTTTCCGCGATCTGATGTTGCAGAAAACTAATATTCCTAATGAGAAAGGCCAAGAGGTTCATGGTTAAGAGGGGAGGTCTTGGAGTCAAACACAACTAGTTTGGAAACCACAGTTCTGGTGTTTACTTGCAGTGTGACCTCAGGCAAATGACTTTGCCTCTTTGAGGTTTCCTCATCCCTAAAATGAGCATAACCAAAACCCTCTTCATCAGGTTATTGTGAAAACTAAGCGAAATCCGGCATTTACAAGTACTTAATCCAGTGCCCATAGTAAAGGCACATAGTAAAGTCTCAGTAAAAGTCAACCAGCATGTATAAGCTTATCTCATAGCAGGTCTACCCTACCCAAAGTCACCCTATCACATGATCCTGCCTATTTCCTGCATTGTACCATTGTAATCATCTTCTTTATTTACTTATTGGCTCTCTTCCTACAGGAATGTAGATTGTAAGCCCACAGACAGGCGCAGAGTCTCATTTGTGGTTGAATATTGAGGTCTAGCACATATTAAGAGATGGATGGATAAGTGAATGGTTAGTAGATACTTTGTCTTGAAAGTATTAAAAGAAGACATGTTTAATCTATATCATTCCTTTTATTCCACCTGCGGTCCCAAATAATTGCATCGGAGTTTTTCTGCAATTCTTCTTGCCTCCTATTTTAAGCCCCCATGGGACAACCCAGTCTCCTTGACATGTGAAATATGGATCCTCTGGGATCTTCACAAGCACAGAACTGTGTTCTTGTTGGAGACAATGGATTGTGCAATGTCAGCCCTGTGCCTGGTATATGCGGAGGGGACCGGCCCTCCTCCTACCTGCTCTGCTTACTATGTTATAGGGGCATGGAAATTGCAAAGGAGATGGATCAAGGGGGGGATGGGGAACAGTCTGGGGGACAGATTACAAAATGTTCATAAATAACTTCCTTTTTCTCAGTTTCTTTTTTAAAATTATTTATTTATTTTATTTATTTATTTTTTGAGACAGAGTCTTACTATGTCACCCTTGGTAGAGTGCCATGGTGTCACAGCTCGCAGCAACCTCAAACTCTTGGGCTTAAGCGATTCTCTTGCCTCAGCCTCCCAAGTAGCTGGGACTACAGGTGCCCGCCACAACGCCCAGCTGTTTTTTTTGTTGCAGTTGTCATTGTTGTTTAGCAGGCCCAGGTTGAACCCAGCAGCCGTGGTGTATGTGACCGGCGTTCTAACCACTGAGCTGCGGGCCCTGAGCCTCAGAGTCAGTTTTGACTGGGACACCACCTGCTTCAGCAGCACCATCAGGCAGGACCTTGCATGGTCAATAAAATTCTCTGAACAGCCTATGTCTCAAGGGAGCGCGGCCCCTTTATATTCCCTAGGGACCTGGGAGTTTACGATGGCTGTGAGTGGGGATTTTCAGGATGTCGGGAAGAGCCCTTGCTCTAATAAGATGCCCTGAGCTGAAGTTTTATCATTTATCTCTGAAAGAACCAGATTGACACCCTTGATTCTCATCCTGTCACAATTCTTCCTTTTTTTTTTTTTTATTGTTGGGGATTCATTGAGGGTACAAGAAACCAGGTTACACTGATTGCATTTGTTAGGTGAAGTCCCTCTATCCCCCATCACAATTCTTGGTCCTCATGAGCAAGGGTGACCTGAAGGCAGGGCGTTTCACAGTTCCAGACCCAAGGAAGCCCCATAGTTGAGCAGGAACAAGGGCTAGCCAGCCATCCCTCTGATACCCCCAGTTCCCAAGAGAACAACCCTTTCTTCTTCTCAGATTTCCTCCAAGTTTCTTATCATTGGGCCTGAAGGCTCCCTCCGTGGTGATCTCTGGGAGAGGCAGGCACTAAGCTTGTCTTGTTAGGAATGTCTTTCTGATCTGACATGAACTTTGCCTGCGGCCCACCTTGTCATTCCCGCAGGCCCTGGCTGCCCCATGGGCCGTGTGCAGGTGTGCACAGCCAGGCCACTCTCCATGAGTCAGTCCCAACACTTATCAGCAAACACAGATAAGTGTTTAAGCCTCCAGGCTGGTTTGGGTATAATGAGAGGGCCAAGACCCTTCTCTCTCCTCCAGGGAGTGAAAAGATTTCTGACTCGAGTTGTTTAAAACTGGGAGAGAACCCTCAGTAGCAGTCAGCAATAGGGGTCTTTGGAATCTGCCCATGGGGTGATTTTCATGTCAGCCTCTGTCTCGGTGACTGAGGACCTCGGGGCTTCTTTTTTTCCCTCAGGCCCAGTGACCTTGAAGTACTTCTTCCAGCGGGCCAGGCAATGATGGGCAGAGGAGCGAATCTCCCAACTCCGCAGAGCATAGATGACAGGGTTGACCATGGAATTGACAAGGCACAGCATGGAGCAGAAGGCAAAGACCTTCTTGACCTGGTTGCTAAGCGTGGCGGCCAGGCTGTGGACCATGAGTGCCAGTACTGGGAGCCAGCACACGAGGAGCACAGCTAGCACCAGTCCCAGGGTCTTGGCCAGTCTCACATCCAGCCTCATCCGGGCCATTCCCGGCACCTGCCTGTCCTGGTGCTCAGCCAAGCTGGCTACATGCTGATGGGCCTTCCAGAGGACGTGCCCATAGGTATAGATGATGCCAGAGAAGAGGAAGGCAATGAACAGGAGCCAGCCCAACAGGTAGTCATTGGGGATCAGTGGGAAAAGCTCAGAGCAAGGCCTGGGACAGCAAGTCCATCCCATGAGGGGCAGGTAGGAGACCAGTGCCGAGAGGACCCACACGATGCCCAGGGTCACCAGTGCCCTCCCACGGGTGAGGAGGGCTTTGTATGCAGGTGGGTAGCGTAGACAGAGGTATCGGTCGATGGCAGTCAACAGTAGGCTTCCCACAGAGGCGGTGAAGGTCATGGTCACACTGCCAATCTTCAACAGGAAGATAGCCTTGGAATCTACACCATGGAAAACGTGGAAATTTACAAAGTTGCATGCAAAGACCACGCTGGCCAGGAAGTCAGCTCCAGCCAAGCTGCTGATGAACAGATATGAGGGCCTCTTGCGGAGCCGTTGGGAGGACAGGATCAGATAGAGTACAGCTAGGTTCTCCAGGGCGCTTAGCAGGCCCAGAAGGGTGCACAGCACCGCAACAGCTATCTGTTGGGGACCACTCAGGATCATGTAATCCTTCATGGGGTTGAAATCCAAGTCGTCCTTGGAGCCATTGGCTGTCTCCATCACCCAGCATCCCTCCATGAGGCCGGCCCTTTGGCTTCCCCTGGGCTTGCCAAGAAGGCTTGGCTGCAGTACAACGAGAAGAAAAAAAGAGAGTCCTTTGAAATCAGCACAATAATGATCTCACCTGATAACTGACTCTAGCCAAAACCTTTACCTGTGTGGATGGAGCATATGTTGGAAAATTAATTTATATTGTATTCCCCTGTATTTTTCCCTTTTTCTAGCCAAGTGACTGTTTCAGGGAAGCTACATGGGAATGCAACAAGCAGGAATGATCTGTGTAATTTTCAATGCTCAAAAACTATTTAATTAATAAAATTAATTAAAGGCTTGGTGCCCGTAGCACAGTGGTCACGGCACCAGCCACATACACCGAGGTTGATGGGTTCAAACCCGGTCCAGGCCAGCTAAACGACAATGATAACTGCAACAAAAAATAGCCGGACATTGTAGCAGGCGCCTGTAGTCCCAGCTACTTGGGAGGCTGAGGCAAGAGAATCGCTTAAGCCCAAGAATTTGAGGATGCTATGAGCAGCTGGGATTCTCTCTACTGAGGGTGACACTGAGACTGTCAAAAACAAAAACAAAAACCAAGCCAGGCACAGTGGAGTGAATTTGTAGTGCCAGCTACCGGGTAGGCTAAAGTAGGAGGATCGCTTTAGCCCAGGAGTTTGAGACCATCCTGGGCAATGTATCGAGAACCCCATCTCTAAAAATAAAATGAAGTAAGTAATGAAACCCCCTTGGATGGAAAGGGGCTATCTTGAATGGAGGATACCCCAAGTAAGAATATGAAGGAGATGGGAGCAGATCATGTAGGTTTAAATCCCAGCTGGGTGGCCTCATTCAAAATATCTAATGCCTCAGTCTTCTCATTTCTCATCTGTAAAATGGGTTTTTGCAAGTATTTAAGTAAATTAATGTAATACATGGAGCTGTTGTGCTTGTTGTTGTCAAATAGAGGATAATCTACCTACTTGGTGAAGTTGTTAAGAATAATATGCTTGGCCCATCATAAGAACTTAATAAATAGCAGTCATTATAATCCAGCAGTTTCCAAATGTTTAGGAGAGCAGATGTGTTTTGCAATCAATAGATTTACTAATAAAATGAGTAAAATCTGAGTTTGTAACATCTATATCCATCTTCAAAGCAATACAAGTTCCTCTAGGAATAGATTGGAAACCTCTCATCTGATGTCATCATTTCTTCCATCAAGAAAACAAACCAAGGGCTCGGCGCCTGTGGCTCAAGCGGCTAAGGCGCCAGCCACATACACCTGAGCTGGTGGGTTCGAATCCAGCCTGGGCCTGCCAAACAACAATGACGGCTACAACCAAAAAATGGCCAGGTGTTGTGGCAGGCACCTGTAGTCCCAGCTACTTGGGAGGCGGAGGCAGGAGACTTGCTTGAGCCCAGGAATTGGAAGTTGCTGTGAGCTGTGATGTCACAGCATTCTATCCAAGGTGACAGCTTGAGGCTCTGTCTCAAAAAAAAAAAAAAGAAAAAAGAAAACAAACCAAGGATGGGAATATCATTTGCCTAAAGTCACCCAACATATTAATGGCAGAGCTGGAACTAGATGCCACATCCCCTGAGTCACCAGACAAAACTCTTGTGTGGTAGGCGCAAGAGGTGGTCCCACCCAGAGAAGCTGGAAGGTGATGTTTCTGTGAGACTAATGATCTTTGTTGAGTGTTGCCAAGGTCACATCTGAGCTGCGATGGAAAGTGGTGTGCCAGCCCACCTCTTCACTGTGGTCACCAGTGACAGTATAAGCCTTTTCAGCTCCAATGTCCTCACCATGCTTCTTCTGGAAGCTTCCACTTCCCGGGGCTGAGCTAAGAGGTTGCCTTGACCCTGGCTGTTCTAGCTTCCGCAGGGACTCTCTTCTTTGTTTCTGTTGAAAAACAGCCTCCTCTGGTTAGGGAATGACTTACCCCACGTAGAGTCCACCCTAGAAAGATGGTGGAGTGGTGGTGGCTGGCATCTGTGCCTCATCCAAGCGTGGTGTGGGCACCAAAATGTGGTTAGATTATTGCCCCAAGTTGATGAGGGCAGGAAGTACAGGCATTCAGTTGTCGGTGTTATCAAGACAGCCTCTGACAACAGGCTGCACAGAGCAGCAGGAAACCCCTCTGTCTCTCTTCTCATTGGGCAGATAGAAATCCTCTTTGGAGTTAAAACATCTGGCTTCTAGAAAGGGTCTTCTTCCAGGGCGAGGACTGTGTCTGAGTGCCCAGCACAGAGAGACCCAGTGCTTGCCACACTGAGCCGTTACTCTAGTTCCACCTTGGCCATGGCCTGTCACATGACTTTGGGCAAGTCCCTTCAACTTTCTGAGCCTCTTTTCTCATCTGTGAAATGACAGTAACAACATCTGTCTTGTTCTTCTTGGGATACCAAATGGCCTGATGACTTTCATCATAGCTTTTTAACCTGGGTTATGGGTGGGCCTTTTTTTTTTTTTTTTTTTAAGACAGAGTCTTACTTTGTCACCCTTGGTAGAGTGCCATGGTGTCATAGCTCATGGCAACCTCAAACTCCTGAGCTCAAGTGATCCTCTTGCCTCACTTTTTCTATTTTTAGTAAAGACAAAGTCTGACTCTTGCTCAGTTGGTCTTGAACTCCTGAGCTCAAGGAATCCACCTGCCTCGGCCTCCCAGAGTGCTAGGATTATAGGCATGAGCCACAATGCCCGGCCCCATGCGTAAGCTTTGAGGAGGTATCAGTCCCTTCAAAGTGTATCTATGACCTTATGTCTATGCATTTATTTATAGGATTTGTACTGTTTTTCAGTGTGTCAATGGAGTTCCATGTATTAATTTTAATTTTTTTTATTGTTGGGGATTCATTAAGGGTACAAAGAACTAGGTTATACTGCTTGCATTTGTTAAGTCCCTCTTATAATTGTGTCCCACCCCCAAGAGGCGTATCACACACTGTGAACCCCCCCACCCTGAGTTTCACATATTAAGAATGCGGGCAGCACCTGTGGCTTAGTGAGTAGGGCATCAGCCCCATATACTGAGGGTGGTGGGTTCGAATCCAACCCTGGCCAAACTGCAACAACAACAAAAAAAAGAAAGAAAGAAAAGAAAGAAAAAAAAGAACCACCTATGCATGTAAAAACATTTCATGATTCAACGCTGTCCAAATGTAAGATTAAAAGAGAACCAACCAAGTCCTTTCCTCACCTAACAAAAATGCCAAAGCCCAGAAACCACTGGATACTCTTCCCACAGGGACCCTGTCCACGATGGGGTTGGTGTTGGGAACTGCAGCTGAGAGCCTAACTCCTGCAGAGCCTCCGGGAAGGGAACCTTGAGGCCTGGGAGACTGCTCAGGAAAAGGAGTGCCTGGGGGTTTTTCTGACCTGAAGTGAAAATGTGAAGTGAAAGAATGCTGCTCGCAGCTGGCCCCGCCATTGCTGCTGTGTTTAGTCATCTCCGAGCTGGAGGTGTGGGAAAGGCTGACTATGGAACCTGCAGAGGAAAGCTGAGTTTTTTTTTTTTTTTTTTTTTGAGACAGAGCCTCAAGCTGTCACCCTGGATAGAGTGCTGTGGCATTACAGCTCACAGCAACTTCCAATTCCTGGGCTCAAGCGAGTCTCCTGCCTCCGCATCCCAAGTAGCTGGGACTATAGGCGCCCGCCACAACGCCTGGCCATTTTTTGGTTGCAGCTGTCATTGTTGTTTGGCGGGCCCGGGCTGGATTCGAACCCGCCAGCTCAGGTGTACGTGGCTGGCGCCTTAGCCCGTTGAGCC
>CAUYRH010077339.1:0-17068 GCA_963574655.1 Perodicticus potto
TCTTCTTTAAAGGTTTGGTAGAATTCTGATGTGAAGCCATCTGGTCCTGGGCTTTTCTTTTTAGGGAGATTTTGTATGGTTGATGCTATTTCAGAACTTGATATAGGCCTGTTCAACATTTCCACTTGGTTCTGGCTAAGTCTTGGTAGGTGGTGTGCTTCTAAGTATTGGTCAATTTCCTTCAGATTTTCATATTTCTGAGAGTAAAGTTTCTTGTAATATTCGTTAAGGATTTTTTGAATTTCTGAGGGATCTGTTTATTTATTTATTTTTTTTTTGTCTTTATCATTTGTGATTGATGAAATTAGAGATTTTGCTTTTTTCCCCCTGGTTATGTTAGCCAAAGGTTTATCTATTTTATTGACCTTTTCAAAAAACCAACTTTTTGATTTATTGATCTATTGTATAATTCTTTTGTTTTCAATTGCATTTAATTCTGCTGTAATTTTTTTTTACTTCTTTTCTTCTGCTTGATTTTGGGTTGGAATGTTCTTCCTTCTCAAGTTGCTGAACATGTCCCATTAAGTTGTTAACTTCCTCTCTTTCCATTTTCTTGATGAAGGCTTGCAGTGCTATAAATTTCCCTCTTAGGACTGCCTTTGCAATACCCCAGAGGTTCTTATAATTTGTGTCTTCATTTTCATTTTGTTCCAAAAATTTGGCTATTTCCTTCTTAATCTCTTCTATGACCCATCTAACCTTCAGCACAAGGTTATTTAGCTTCCATGTTTTTGTATGAGTATGCAGATTCCTGTTGCTATTGAGTTCAACTTTTATTCCATGATGATCAGAGAAGATGCAAGGAATAATTTCTATTTTTTAAAATTTGCTGAGGTTAGACTTGTGACCTAGGATGTGATCGATTTTGGAGTATGTTCCATGGGCTGATGAGAAGAATGTGTATTCAGTTTTGTTGGGATGAAATGTTCTGCAGATATCTGTTAAATCCAGATGTTGAATGGTTCAGTTTAAATCTAAAATTTCTTTGCTCAGTTTCTTTTTGGAGGATATACCCAGCACTGCTAAAGAGGTGTTAAAATTGACTACTATGGAGCTGGAGGTAATCAAGTTGCTCATGTCTGTTAGAGTTTCTCTTATAAATTGAGGCACATCCTGTTGGCTGCATAAATATTAATAATTGAAATCTCATCATATTGAGTAGTACCTTTAACAAATATGAAGTTTCCATTCTTATCCTTCCTTATTTTGGTTGGTTTAAAGCCTATTGTATCTGCAAATAGGATTGCAACACCTGCTTTTTTCTGCTATCCATTTGCCTGGAATATAGATGATCATCCCTTCACCTTGAGTTTATAGTTATCTTTTAAGGTAAGATGAGATTCTTGTATTTAGCAGATATCCGGCCTGAGTTTTTGTATCCAGTCAGCCAACCTGTGCCTCTTTAGAGGACAATTTAAACCATTCACATTAATTGAGAATATTGGTAAGCCTTTTGAAAGTCTAGTGGACATTTTGAATCCTTTTGCGACTGTGGAAGTTGGAATTTGATCAAAAGTTTCTGAGTGGGTTTACTTTTGTGGTGAAGGATTATGCTGGTCATTATGGAAGATAGGTCTGAGAATTTCCTGGAGAGCTGGTTTAGTTATGACAAATTTCTTCAACATGTGAATGTCAGTAAAGTATTTAATTTCTCCATCATATATGAAACTCAGTTTAGCTGGATACAGGATCCTGGGTTCAAAGTTATTTTGTTTTAGGAGATTAAATGTTGATGACCACCCTCTTCTACCTTGAAAGGTTTCAGCAGAGAGATCTGCAGTTATTCTAATGTTCTTCCCTTTGTAGGTAATGGTTTTCTTACATCTGGCTGCTTTCAGAATTTTCTCCTTCATATTAACTTTAGTGAAATTAATTATGATGTGTCTGGGGGATGTCTTATTCGGGTTGAGTCGTGCTGGAGTTCTGAAACTGTCTGCTATCTGAATTTCAGAATCTCTTGGCATGTCTGGAAAGTTCTCTCTCATAATCTCATGAAGAAGAGACTCTGTGTCTTGTGAAGATGCTTCATCACTTTCGGGGATCCCTATGAGGTGAATATTGGTTTTCTTCAAATTATCCCAGAGCTCTCTGAGAGAGTGATCTGTTTTTGCCTTCCATTTCTCTTCCTCTTTGGAGGTTTGGGAGTGTTTGAAAGCTTTGTCTTCAATGTCAGAAATCCTTTCTTCTGCTAGCTTCATTCTGTTGCTGAGGGATTCTACTGTATTTCTCAGATCTTTGAGGGATGCAACTTCTTGTCTCAAATTGTCAAAATCTTTGGTCATTTTGTCTTTGAATTCTTGAGACATCTTTTGCGTCATCTTTTGGATTACTGCTTGAAATTCTAATTCCATCTTTTCCTCCATTTTGCTGATCTTATTTGCTATCCAGATTCTGAATTCAATTTCTGACATCTCAGCCATTTGCCTATGCAAGGGATCTTGTGGTGTATCTGCCTTGTCATTCCTTGGAGGAGTTGATCTACTCTGATTATTCATATTGCCAGAGTTTTTACATTGATTCCACCCCATGATTGTTTTTCACTGCTGCCTCTGGCCATTCTCAGAGTTGGGAAGGTGTCTCTCCAAGATTAGATCTTGGCAGGATCACTCTATTGTTGTTGGAACCTTGTAGGGAGTGACCCTGTGTAACTCCTCTGGGACTCCCCTAGCCAGGGAGTTCTGGCTATGGGAGCAGCTCCGGAATGTGGCACCTCCAGATACAGCAGTTGGGTGGGGGATGGTGCACACGATTCTGGGAATGCCAGGCACCCAGTGACTTTGGCAAAGAGAGCCTATGGCTCCAGCAATCTCTGGCCAGGAGGAGGGCTCCACACAGAGGCAGGGAGGGCTCTGGAGGGAGGGCCCCAGTCCCATAGCTTCTGGAGTCCCTGGCCCAATGGGCAGGGCCAGTGCAGAGGCAGGGAGGGTATGGGATGGAGAACGTGGGTTGAGCAGTTCCTGGAGTCCCTGGCTGGGGGCAGGCGTGCTGAGGTCTAGCAGGTGCAGGGTGCAGAGCTGCGCGGTTGCCAGAGGAGTTCCTGGCTGGGGGCGGACCTGCGGAGGCCTGGTGGTGGCTGGCGGAGTCCCTGGCAGAAGGCAGACCTGTGGAGGCCTGTCAAGCACAGGGCACAGGCTGTGCAGTTGCCCCAGGAGTTCCTGGCCAGTGATGGGCCTGCAGAGGCCTGGCGGTTGCTGGTGGAGTCCCTGGCAGATGGCAGGCCTGCGGAGGCCCTGCAGGCTCAGGGCTCAGGGCTCAGGGCCGCACAGTCATGGGGTGTGGGTGGAAGGGTGGAGGGGTGGGCCTGCGGAGGCCTGGAGGTCGCCAGCTGAGTCCCTGGCCTACTACATTTTCTTTATCCATTCATTCATATTTTGGCTACTGTGAATAACGTTGCAGTAAACATGGAGGGCAGGTATCTCTGCAATATACTGATATCATTTCCTTTGGATATGAGAGTAGTAAGGTTACTGGAATACATTGTAGTTCCATTTTTAATGATTTCAGGAACCCCAAAGCATTTTCCATAAAGGCTGTACTAATTTACAACTTAACCAATTTTAAAGACTCCTTTTAAAGAGGGAAACACCAAGACTTCAAATAGATCAGCTGGTCATCAGTGGTGCTCAGCCAGCCAAGGGTAAAGCCAGATTGTGATGTTACATGTCCTCCTTACATGCTCTTGTGTTGGCTTGCAGAAGAGATGATTCCTGCCCCTTCACTTCCTTTTCTGTGTCAACTGATTAAGCCAAACAGTAAAGGAGTGTTCACAATGGCTATGTATTGGAGTTGAAGAGAGTGAAGAATACTAGAAGGAGTAACTCCTCTCAACTTCTTTCTTTCTGTCTGTCCCTTTATCCACAAGTCACAATGGCACACGTAACATAGCAGGAGGAAAATAGTTTATATCCACAGTAGCCCTCAAAATGTAAACTTCTATTACCAGTTCTAATTTCCATGAAAACTTATTATGACAGCTAAATTACCATTACCTTGACCTAAGACTTAAATTGACAATCTCTAAGGGGGAGATTTATAGAACAAATATATATCTGCTATGTAGGCATAGTTCTTGGTAAAGTGGCAATTGCTAGTTGCTATTATTTATAGATTTTTCTTTCCTTGTTGAAGAGGAAATGGCATGAAAAAAGTGGCAAAAATATTTTCTCTCTCCTCAACTTTTTGGGAATAGAATATCTGCATCCCAGGCCAGTGGTTGGGTGGGACAGGGAATGTCTCTTGTTCTTTGTGCCACAGGAGATAGCTCAAGGGAATCATCTTGGCAGAGGTCACAATATCTTATATGAAGGTGGGATAGGGGAAGGTCACAAGATCCTCCTAGCCGAAGACAGGATTCATCTGGGAGGAGGTCACAAGACTGTCTTAGCCAAAGATGGGATGACTCCAAGGAGAGGGCATGAGGTTGTCTTGGCCCAAGATGGAATTATGAGATCAGAACCTTTAAAAGTTCGTGCTTCTGTTCATAAACTGAAATTTGGATTTTGAGACCATTGCCTGACATTTTTCTCCTTTGCAGGCAAAGTAATGAACTTTTTTTTCTTTCTCCTAAAATGTCTTGTCCCTCTTTCTCTGATACAGCTTCAGGGGACAAGTGCTGAATTTTCAGTAACATCCCTAAATATTGTCTGCCTAGGTCTGATTATGCCAGGTATTACAAGTTTGATCATCTACTCTGAATTAAAGGTTTAGAATTGATCTTTTCAGGGTAAAAATAAGTTTGAAGACTCACTTTTGCTAGGAGCAAGAACCTAAGTAACTGAGTGTGCTATAATCTGTGCAATGGGAACATTCCAACTGGCAAAAGTAGAGAGAAGAGCAAAAATGGCTTCTTCTAAATAAGAAAAGTCACAGACTGCCATGCCTGTGGCTATCACTAATCACTCATAAATGAATAATGCAGACATGTTTCAAATGCTCTAACTCTGGCTTTTCTTGACCTGCTACTGAAATGTTAATTATATGCCTAATCTTCTCTTATAGCTAAAGGCAGCAGAGTTCTTACAATCATAACAGGAAGTTTACTGAAAGCCTCAAGGACAGTTGAAGGGTAAAGGGAGTTGGGAACAATGGGGTCTATCAGGAGAGGCCTGCCCTACTGAAAGGGAAAGTTCTACCCCAGCAGGGATGCCTGCACTGAGTGGACAGATCTTCTCATTTTGTTTAAGAAACCAGAACTCTGAATTTTTATGGGAAAACTGAGTTTTAAGTGTTGGCAAAATTGTGCTGGCAAAAATAAAATAAATCCGAAGGTCAGAGGTGCTTCAGGGTAGCCATTTATAGAACCAAAACAAACATGTTAGCTCAAACAATGACAGGTTTTAATAAAGACAGGGACTATTGAACTTTGTAAATGTCTTACTGATTTCTAAATGTTCTTTCTCTTGAAGTCTATATTATGATGTAGGAAGGCAAAGTGTTTTTTGACATGAACTGGATGCCTTAGTCCATTTGTGTTGTTATACGGGAATAAATGAGGCTGGGAAATTTATGAAGAAAAGAGCCTTATTTGGCTCATGGTTCAGTGGGCTATACAGAAGCAAGGTGTTGGCATCTGTGTGGCTTTTGTTGAGGTTCTCAGGCTGTTTCTATTCATGGTGGAAGGTGAAGGGGAGCCAATGTAAGCTGAGATCACATGGAAAGAGAAAAAGGAAGAGACAGAGGAGATTCTAGGCTGTTTTTAACAAACAGCTCACTCAGGAACTAATAGAGTGAAACTCACTCACTTCCGTCCATAAAGGGCTAATGAGGAAATAGACCCATGACCAAACACCATCCACTGGGCTACACCTCCAGTTGATTTCAACATGAGGTTTAGGGGACAAACATCTAATCTGTAACACTGGATCTCTAATAGGCTGAAGCAGTATGTTAAAAATAAATTATACACAATTATATATGTTCTGACAATTAAGTTATCAAATTTGCCACTGTGTGCTTACACTGTAGGAACAACTTAATAAGGTTTCATAACCTTGATATGTCAGTGTCTCACAGTTGAGTTCCTGTCAATGTGTGGTGATGTCTTGCTGAGTGGTGTTCATTATTGTTGTTGTGTGTTGTTGTGAGAATGTCAGAGTTTGAGTTAGACCAGTGAACAAATAATAAACTTCTTGTTAAACTTGGCAAGAGTAGAAGTGAAATCAGGGACATGGATATGTTAGCCCAAATTTATGAGGATAATATCCTGAAGAAAATGGCAGTGTTCAAATGAATTACATGTTTTTCTGAGGGGAGAGAAGGCATCACTGATGAAGAGAGGCATCACTGATGAAGTAACAAGCAGAACTGACCAAAAAATTGCAAAAATTCATCAAATTGTGCAACAAATCATCAGCTGACTGTCAGAAGCATAACAGACCAAATAAACATTAATGGAGTAACAGTTAGGAAAATCTAAACTGAAAATCTTGGCGTGAAAAAGGTGTATGCAAAAATGGTCCTAGAGGACCTCACTGATGAACAAAAGCAAAAGAGAGTTGAAGTTGGCCGAAACCTTTTAGAGGGGAAAGATGATGTTTTTGCTTGAGTTATCACTGGTGATGAAATACAATGGAAGTCAGCCAGTTCTCCACGACCAGAAAAGTTCCATAAGTGCAAATCAAGAGTCAAAACAATGTTGCTAACCTTTTTGATATCAGAGGGATTATTTATTATGAATTTGTACCAAATTGACAAACTGGTCACCAAGTTTGCTATTTGGAAGTACTGAAAAGGCTCTGTGAAAAAGTTTGATGAAAACAACCTTAACTTTTCTCCAATAACTCATGCCAATGCACCAAGTCACCTGGCACTGTCTGTGAGGGAGATTTTAGCCAGTAAACAAATAACTGTGTTTTAGCACCATCCTTATTCATCTGATCTGACTCACAATGAATAGTTTTTTTAATCTGAAGATAAAGGAAATAGTGAAAAGAAGACATTTTGATGACATTCAGGACATCAAGGGTAATTAATACAACAACAGCTTTGATAGCCATTCTAGAAAAAGAGTTCAAAAGTTGCTTTGGTGGACTAGGTGCTGGCAGAATGCATAGATTCCCAAGGCGAGGACTTTGAAGGTGACCCTAGTAATAGATAGTAAAGAGGTATGTAGCACGTTTTCTAGGGTGAATTCACGAACTTAATTGTCACACTGCATATGCAAAGATGCACAGTATTTTGGAAACTCTGCAAGAAAATAAAAATGTTTATCTGGATTTTAACTCAGTTCACTCCATATTCATCACAAAAAAATTACATTTTGAAAGGTAATAAAATCTGTGAGATATTTATATATTAGATTATTGATTTACATCTCAATAGCTAACAAAATGTTAACTGCCTTTCCTTAATTAAAAAAAAGTATGATAGCTATCAAAACACAAAATTACAACCAATTTGATTATAGATGCAATTGGCTTTTATCATGATTTATGAATCAGGGCAGCCTCCATTCTGCTGAATAGAATGAGAGATTCCCTGGATAATGGGAAAACAATAGGTACTATAAGATGTGAACAAAGAAAGAGAAAAATAGACATAAAGCAGATTCGTTAACATCAGGTTAATTTAGCATACTTTTCTGTAAGGCTTAATGCAGAAGCGTTCTTTATTGTGCTGACTTGGGTAGAGTCGAGTCTCCTGTTTTCAGGAAATACTGGTCTGTTTTACGATCTATTTGCTTCTTTAAGGTTTCTGTTTGATTATGTGGCATTCTGCATGAGTGATTCCATTTTGGTCTAGTCTGGTGTAGGAGATCAGTCAAAAACAATGGTCTCCCATAATTTTTGTTTAATGTCACACAAGAATAAAAATGCTACTATCTTAAAGACTCATTATATTAAATTCTGATAATTATGCCCAAAGTTATATTTCAAACTTCATTACCAAATATTGTAGTATATGTCATTTATGTTCAAAGTCATTGTTAGTAGGAAAATAAAAATAAATCCCACAAATCACAGTTTAGTTTATTTTTAAATTCAAATTTTACTTGCTTCACTGACTCTAGAAAAAGCAAACATTTCAGAAGATTTAAAAAGAGTGTTGGTAAAGTTGTAAGAAAATATTTGCTTAATAAAGAATCAGATGTTTATTACCAATGTCATTTCTTATATATTAGCATTGATTTTTATTAGCCATCAGGTTAATCATGTTAAAAAATGTATTACCACAATAAATTGTGTTTGGAGTTGAAATTAATATTATCTCGAAGATTTTAAAATTACCAAAGAGTATTCTGTATTATCTTACACATATCTGATATATTGCAAAGATTTTTGCCTACAAACTAGTTTAAAAAGACATCAATTTCATGGGGCTTATAAAAGCAGTATTGCATTGATATTTAACTCTAGGCATGATTGAAACAGCTTCAGAATATATTACATCAAACTACAGAGGTATGTCATGTTTATGATAAAATTAACATTCTCAGTTATTGTTCAGAGAAGTTTGGAAATTACTA
Source organism: Perodicticus potto (assembly GCA_963574655.1). Taxonomy (NCBI): domain Eukaryota; kingdom Metazoa; phylum Chordata; class Mammalia; order Primates; family Lorisidae; genus Perodicticus; species Perodicticus potto. The sequence continues at coordinate 8,465 of CAUYRH010077339.1, forward strand.
AAATGACAAGGCACTGAATTTGCTTTGTGCCCTTTTCAAAGGTGCATTGACAAGAATCTTGTCACCTTAATAGCATGTGATAAATAGTCACATTGTATTTCTTAAAAATTGAAAATTATCATTAATTTTCTGCTTACTTTAACTTTTAGCAATGTACAAAGTGATAGTAATGGAAATGGCCATTAGGATATTTTATTTTCTTTATATTTAGCTTCCAATTTTTTTCTTCTTTTTTTTTTCTAACCAGGTTATACGTAGATTGCTTTTGTGCCTTTAGTCATACATTTATACCCAGAGAAAGCAGTGTTGCAACATCTATAAATTTTCCTACAAAATATCAGTTATTAAATCAAAAACCAAGAGGACTAAAACTCACCTTAGCCTTCACCCTAACAACCCAAACCACACTTTACTGTTGACGTTAACATGACTCTGCTCTTCCATGTCCATTAGCATTCCTTTACTTTTCCATGACTGCGTTACCTCCCCCTGTCCCAAATGGTTTGATTGCTCATTATGGGAATTTCCCAAACATTTCATTAATTCTTCAGGGGAAAGGCATCAACAGAGTTTGCACATTAAAGTCATTGAATCCCTCCTTGCAAATCCTCACTTCACTATTTTTGCCTAACCTAGACTATTGTATCATAATTCTTACACAATCCTAATCAAATCCTTTTCTTCTGAGCCTCACCTAAATCAAACTCCCAAATCACAATAAATTCTGACCTTTCCTTCTCTTCTCTGAGATGCTGCTGAAGATTTATAAAGGCCCTACTTAACCTTACCATGGTGTAATAGTTTCCTATTTCTATTATAACAAATTACCACAAACTTAGTGTTTTGAACAGATTTGTTAGTTTACACTTCTCTTGATTAGAGGTTCAACATGGGGCTCATTAGCCTAAATTCCAAATGTCAGCAGGGTCGAATTTCTTTCTGCAGGCTCTGGGCTCCTGTTTCTTTCCCTTTTCTAGCTGCATTCCTCAGCTCCTGGCACTTCTTCCACCTTCAAAGTCAGCACTGAGGCTGAGACCTTCTCATGCTGCCATCTTTCTGGTTCTTTCTCTTCCTCCTTCCTCTTCCACTTTTGAGGGTTTGTGATTAGGACCACTTGGACAATCCAGCATAATCTCCCTATTTCAAAGTGAGTTAATGAACAATCTTAAGTTCATCTGCAACCTTAATTTCTCCATTTCACATAAGATAACATATTCAAAAATTCCAGGGATGAATATGTGGACATCTTTGGGAGGTCATTATTTGCCTACCACATAAGTAAACAATGCCTTCAGCTTTGTCTTATCAATGGGTTATGTAGATGATATTTAGGTAGCCAGCTCTGACTGGCAATTAACACCAACATGTCATACCTGTAGAAGCTTGTTATAAATATTATTCTAAATATGGTAACAGATGAATATCATATCCCTAGCCAAAAATTATGACTTTTTAAATGAAGAGGCACTCATACTCTTAAATCATCCCCAAGTGGACATTAATATACAGAGATTTAATTAAATTGTTTTTAATTCTTAAGATTACACTAAGCAACTCAGAAGTGAAGCTGAAGTTTCAGGCACAATGAAACCCAAATGGATGTCCTACTCAACATATCCAGGCTCTCAAGAAAAAAATGTATACACCTCAAATGCATAAATACATTAGAAAATAAATTCCTTTTCCATAAGTAGTTGTGAAGAGATAGAAAATACATTTTATATTTCACATCCCCTCAAAATCCCTCATAATGTCAATCCTCATTATTTGTGAATTCCATGTTTGCAAATTCACACACTTTCTAAAATTTATTTGTAGTTGTAAATTCACCGACTAGATACAATTTATTTTTGAGCCCCAAACCAATACTCAAAGCACCTTCACTGTCATATGGTGATTGGCAAAAAATTTGACTCTCCCAATATGCACATTCCCAGATGAGGTTGAACAAAGCCATGCTCTGCTTTCCTGTTTCAGCTCTCATGTCTCATTGAAAACAAATGTCCTTTTCACAATCTATTTAGTGCCATGTTTTTCACATTTTTGTGCTTATTATTGGTGATGTTTGAAATGCTCTCAAGCATAGTGCTAAACTGTTGTCTTGTATTTGTAAGTGCAAGAAAGCTGTGTGCGAAAATACATGTGTGACATAAACTTCAGTCATGACTTATAGTACTATTGGCAGTAAGTTCAAGATTAATAAATCAATGTTATATATAATCACTATATTCAACATGGTGTCTTTAAAAAGAAATACAAAACAGGTTATATATTATTTGTTTATTAAAAATGTCATAGCAGGGACTCCCTGGAACTTTTTCCTAAAAGCAACAGTTTGGTATTGTGTTAATGTTAGGCACTGAACCTGGGATATGGTGTTTTGGCATGGTGAATGCTTTGAATTAAAGAAAGTTGAAAAGCCTCAGAAATAGGCCTCAAAACTGAGATCTCTCTCTGACCTTCCCTTCCCTTCCTTCCCCATCTCTCTGATCCTCTTTCTTTCCTAAAGCATCAGGATGGACTTTCTCTGAAGTTTTCTTATATGGTTAAGAGAAGTCCCTCCAGAAGAGAAGCAATTGCCTTAAATCTCCCTCCCCAGGAATCTTATAAAATAACCAGGAAAGATTAACCATCAGAGAAGAGAAAATACTAACAACCCCAGATAAAATCTCCATCTGTTCTTCTGAGGGCAGTTCAGAGAGATAACCTGGAACACTTTATCTGTATAATGACATCCTTTCATAACAGCGAAGTTCTACCCTTTGCCTTCCATAATTTCCTTTCACTTCTCCCAGAGTTCAGAGGAATTTTGCCCTAGGCCAATTTTCTATTGTTTGGACTCATTAATTCACTCTCAAATCATTTACTAACTTCTCTAGAATTTCCCCCTCCCCCACTTCCTTCTCTCCTATGAAGAAGATATTTAAGCCCCAACCATCTGGTTGTTCTTTGAGTCTCTTATTTTTGAGTACTCCCATGTCCATGTGCACATTAACAGTCACCTACTAGTGGTGGGGATTAGGCACTCATTCCTCCATGCTTTTGTTGTTGTATATTTGTTTATGTGGGGAGTTGTGGATTCACCATTTATAACTCCTGTTATTAGACTCTTACCCCCTGTGACCCTATCTCATGTCAGTACTCTTGAATCAGTAGTTCTTAACATTTTTCTTATCAGCAGTGACAAGTTGTAGTCTCTTTTCTAGGAAAAGCTGGAATGATCTATCTTTTTCTAAGCATTTTTCATAGTGAAGTTAGTATGCAATGTATTTTTATTTGGTGAAGATCAGGGCATATCTGACTGAAAATACAGAATTTCTGATAATTCTGTAAGTCCATTTATGTCAAGCAATGACTTAGTTTTTTCTCGTGATACAGACACAAATATGGTTAAGTGGCAATATAATTTGTTGGTAGCTGAGATAGAGTAAGAACTGTTGGTGTAAGATTGTAAAGGAAATGATGAGGACATTTTCCCTAGTTCAGATGGTGAGCAAGAACTCATACTGGTGGAAGATCAAATTATTTATTCTGAGGAATAGAGTGAAGAGGAAGAAGAAAATGATGATAATAGAGAAGAAGAAAGGCAAAATATGGAGCCCAAGAGATGAAGACTATGGCCAGTTGTAAAAATAGAGTAGACTACAGATCAGATGACAGCACCATCAGGAATGACATGGAAATCACAGCTGATAAAGGGTCAGGGGAGATGACAATCGGGTAATATTATGTGGACTTATGTAGGGGGACGATCGGGAGTAGAACCCAAAACTCCATTGGATGCTTTCTAACTATTTATTGATAATGAAGCTGGGGATGCAATTATCAATACTAGTTTGACTAGAAACTGTATCTAGTGAAAGAGTTATTGAAGGGCATATTCATTCAAAATTCTGGCAATTTCATAAAAGAAGAAATATTAGGACAAATTAGAATTCTTTTAAATTGTGGTAAATGCTGGCAAAATAGAGACAATATTTTTTTTAAAAAGACAATACCTGAGATCTTATCAGGGAAGAGGATTTTCCAGTTTATGCTGCTACATTTTCAGAACACAGAATACGACTCTTATTGAAATGTCTAGATTTTGATGATCCTGCAATACATGAAGCTCGAAGATAGCATAGTAAATTTGCTTCCGTTTGAGAGCTTTGGAATATGGTTATAAATAGCTCTCAGTTCATTACAATCCTCATGAGTATGTCTGTCAATGAGGAATTGGTGTCTTTCCATTCAGACTTTATATGCCAATGAAATTTGGGAAGTACGGAATTGCAGTATATCTTTTGTGTGATTCTTCTACAAACCACTGTTCTGCTATGGAGCCATAATCAGGGAAATCAGAGAACCTTCCAAGAAAGTACAATAGTGGCTCTGAGACTGTAAAAAGACTGGTTCAGAACTGTCATTTCTGTCAATCTGAAAGAAATATTATCATGGACAGAAAGTTTCCTTCCATTGCTTTGGCTTTTGACTTGTTTCAAAAGAATATAACCACAGTTGATACTGTTTTGAGGGATAAAAAGAATTTGCTTCTAGAACTTGGGCCAACATTGATGAAAAACTCTCCATCTGGTATAGTAAGATTTGCCTTCTTTCTCTATGTGTATATACAGTACTTTGCACACAGCATGAAGATATGAAGGCGATGGACAACAAGCCTGATGTAATCCACTTTTATAAAACTACTCAAGCAGGAGTTAACACACTTGATAAGTGCATGAGAATGTATTTCTGTCAAGGAGGAACTAGGCATTGGCCCCTGGAAATTTTCTTCAACAACATTGACGTTGCAGCATACACTTTGTATGTGATATTTTGGGAAACAAATAGCCACTGGTTGCAACTTCATTTGAAGAAATAATAAGGAAGAAAATACTTTTTGAAAGATTTTGCATGACAGTGCTGGGGAGAAAACATAAGAAGGCACATTCAAAATGCTCATGGTTTCCACCAAAAATATACAATGGCAATGCAATGAATCTTTATGGACAAGAGTGCAACCAAGGACAAGGTGCGGGGACAAGAGGAATGGTTCGTACCAAAGCAAAAGAAAGAGTTATGAGACAAGTGGTGAAAAGCTTACCACAAAAAGGTCACGGCTACTTTTGCCCCTGTGGGAGAGACTGGAAATACAGGAAGGCATGCAGTGAATGCTGCAAATACATTTGTCTCAGTCACACATCAAAATAAGAAAACATAATAAAAAAGCGTGCAGAGAGTATTCAGCCACACATCAAATGAAGAAAATGTAACTAAAAGAACATGCAGAGAATATGATTAAAGTGTTGTTAGTTACATATACAGTGATGTGTAAAATATATATGTTTTTCACTAAATTATAGCACTAGTTATTCTGGGGTCAGCGACTGGTCCCCCACTGGTGTTTATTGGGTACCAGATTGGCATTGGTATGAGACGGCTTTTACATTTATATGCTTTCCCCCCTCTTAATCTGTCTATTGTAAGCTCATTTCAGCAGCAAACCTTCAGAAGATAGAGGGTAAGTTTTCCCTGAATTTGGTATTTACAGCAACTTTATAGAGAAAAACTATTGAGAATAATGAGAATCACCTGTATGTTTTGCCTTTGAATATGTCTCTTCTCTCTTCACTCTCTCCTCTGGCACAGAGGTAAAGCCCAAGTGTGGTGTTTGAGGGTGTGAACAAGGGACTGAGTCTGTACATTTGTTGCCCTGAAAGATAGCATCACCCTCTGAAGATGACCTTCACAGGTCTTGGGCAGGGTTTTTACAACCTCTTCAGTCCTTTAGAGTTGGCAAATTATGGGCCCAAGGGCAAAATTCAGTGCTCATTATAAAGCCACAAACTAAAGATATGTTACATTTATAAAGGGCTATAAAACAGAAAAATATGCTACTAAACTCCATGTGACATGCAGTTCCTGAAATATATATTATCTGTGCCTATACAGAAAAACTTTGCAAACCTCTGTTTCACAGGCTCAAATTTAGCAATTGCCTAGTGTTGGGGAAATGATTTAAAACAAAGTATCTTGCCAACCTAGAAAACCTCTCCTCAAAAGTAGAAGAGATATTGTTGAATAAGCGTTAAACCTGACTGCAATGTGCATCACAAGAAATCTGCAAAAGAGGTAGGAAAAGAGAGAGAAATCTCTTCCTTTTACATGGCCAAGTAGATACAACCCTTACATCATGTTTTCAAGTAGTTCTCAAGTTGGAGACCCTGACAGCACCATTAGTCACATATAATTTATCCCAAATTTATTGGGTAATTGACATGGCCGTTTGTGTTTGCGAATTGCCCTTTTCCAAAGGAAAAAAACAAAAACAAAACTTGTTTCATATTTTGATAACAAGACACAGTTTTGCATCTTGGAGCTGGGTGTCCGAGAGAAATTTGGTTCCTACCCCTTGATGAAAATGAGGACCTAGGGGCACAGTCCTTCTTGACAATTACATTTCAGGAGTGGTTCTCAGATCCTGGAAAAAACATTCCCAGGTTGTAAAACTGGCAATTTTTTTATATATCTTTTTTTTTAAAAAAAGGATTTATATACATCTCTAAAAAGCAGAGAAAAAATTTACAAGTTTTCTAAAGAAAATGCCCTGAGCTAAAGGGCTGGGATATGTTCTTCCCCTTTTTCCTTCTGGGAGACTAACTTTTTTTCATATGTTTGATTTGTATTTTACTCTTCAAATATTTAAGTAGGTTTTTAGCTAAAAAAAATTGTATGATTTGACCCATGACCCCTCCTCTTACTTTTCTTTTACATCTCCATGTCTCACACATGTTCCCATTTTGTCCCAGGGCACCCAGGTCTGGCTTTCTGCCTATGGTTTAATCAGCAAAACAGTAGCTCTGCAGTTAGCTGACTTGCATCTAACTGCGTAGTCCTGAGCAGATTACTCACTTTTATTGTTACTCAAAACAGTCACTGGGGATTTCAGCTCCTCTTCTAACCAGTCAGTGGAAGTATTTCCTGATAGAAACAGAGTGAGAGTGGTGTGTGTGTGTGCGCACGCACATGTGTGCATTTGTATTGGGAATATGGGTGATATTTCTACTAAGAAAATGGGTTTCCCTTCACAGAGTTAGCATTAGAAATGTAACATTTATTTCACAAATTAAATACCTGAGGCTAAAGAAGTTTAAGTACCTTCCTGAAGAGGCAAAAGGCAAATGTGGAGGTTCATGTCTGCAGTCCACAGACCCCAGGGACCCTCTGTCCACTATGCCAGACTCTCCTGGAATTAACTGCCATCAAAAGAACAAGGATTCTTTTCACTTGCCTATCATCTTCCATGAGAAGCTAATCAATTGCTTACTGAGTGCAGTCCTTAAAAAGTGCAAAACAATAAAATGAATCCCCACACTAGTTTCTTCTGTGCTTTGGTTGTGACTCCAGTCAAGTCTGGTAACTGCCAAAGACAAAAATCACCAGACAATAGGGGAGGTGATTTCCCTAGAGCTGTTGCAATAGGGAGAACAGCCAGGTCTCAGCTGGAGATGTTTATCCCTGGATCTTGTTAGTTTTGAAGGGACAATTTTAATCTTAGCTAATTAATGATGAAAGGAAGAATGGTTATTTAGAGGGCCTATGCCTTGTCAGCAAGTTTAAGCTAAAGGGGAAAGGTCTGTGCTTGACCTTGCCATTAGTAATGTGCTATTTGTGCCTCCTGATGGTGATGGCGCTGGGTGTGTGCTTGGAAATGGAACTGGCATGTTTTTTAGACATGCCATCAGTGCCGAGGACATGCTATTTTATGGATTCTTTCTAAGGGAAAATAGAAATCCAATTACTCTAAGTAGGGATTCTGAGCATCTTGTTACTTGATGTTCAATTATTAAAAAATAATTAACTGACCTGGGGCGGAGCAAGATGGCAGCCGAGTAACAGCTTCCTTGCGGCTGGGCACGGTGAGACTGGGGAAAGAGGACTTCAGGCATCTCTGGCAGGTGGGATCTACCCAGGAACTTCCCCTTGGGGACACAGGGAGACAGCGTGAGGCTTCTCAACACCCTGAGAAAGGCAAAAGTGGCAGAGACTGGGCAAGTGGTTGCGTCTGTTTGTTCAGTCTGATCCTGTCGGTGGCTGTGGGTGGGGCAACAGTGGGACTGCAGGCTGGAAAGGCCTTGCCTGTGAGCTGTTTGGGTTTCTTTTGGACTTGGCACTCAGTTTAACTGCCTTGGGAGAACTTGGGCAGAAGTGTGGGGGGTTTTGAGTGTTGTCTAGGGCCCCAGACTGGGCCACCGAGCCAGACAGAGCTGCCAGTATTTGGTGGTGGGCTGTGTGGAGCCACTGGGGGAGAACCGCCCTGGAAAGCTCCACCCTCAGGGTTGCAGAACAGGCATCAGGTAAGAGAGAGTAATCTAGTGACTGAGCAGCTTAAAGGCGGGTACTGAGATGCCTCGAAGCCTTCGCTCTCAGGGGCATAGGGCGAGATCGGTTTTGGCACATGGGGTAAGTGGATAGCCACTCAAGGAGTGATCCCAGCCACAGCTCTTTCCTGGGAAAGCTTCTGCTTAGCCCAAGTTAGCAATTTAAAGTGTCTCCTAAGTAGACTAAGGAGGATTTAAGCTCTCCACCCTGCAGGGTTTGAGAAATCATTAGAAACACAGG
>CAUYRH010077340.1:0-18895 GCA_963574655.1 Perodicticus potto
TCCCCCCCCACCCGTCCGTGATAAGACAGAATTGATTTACAGAAAAGAATACAGAAAACACCAACGCTCCTGGTAGTGGGAGAGATTTCAAGTAGGGAGAGAGAAGCTCTCTCTGTTCCTCTCCCGGTCTTTCCCCGTCTCCTCCTCTAGGCCTCTAGCCTCAGGGTATATATAGGTGTATGGGTTCCTACGCCAGGAAACGAATGAATGCAGTCCCTTCCGCCGGGGGAAGGTGAATGAGTGCATCAATGAATGGACACAGTTCATCCATGGAATTCAAGCCTAGGAAATTCACAAGAGACTGACCTAGGCATAGGACATTTTTATAAAAAAGATATGTAAATAGCTAAAAGCACATGAAACAATGCTTTAATAATCAGCCATTAGGGAAATATAAATCAGTAGCACAATGACATACTTCTTTACAGCAACCAGGGTTGCTCTTATTAAAAAGACAAATAATAACAAGTGATATAGAAGGTGTGCAAGAATTGGACACTTCATACAGCAAGGTGGACATGTAAAATACTTTAGCTGTTTTGGAAACAGTTTTTCGGTTCTCAGAAAGCTAAACATACAATACTACATGATCCAATGACTTCATTTGTAGGTATACACTAAAGATAATTGAAATGTATATGAATGAAAAATATTATATGTGGATCCCACAGCAGTATTATTCATCATTGCTAAATAGTGGAATCAAGCTAGAGTCCTTCAGTGGATGAATGGATAAATGAAATGTTCTACAGCCAACCAATGGAATGTTATTCAACAATAAAAAATGAATGGTGTATAGATACCATTCAACAAGGATGATTCTTCAAAACATTGTTCTATATGAAAGAATTCAGTCACAGAATAGCACACCTTGTAGGGTTACATTTATATGAAATGTGCAAAATAGGAAATATTGTAATGACAAAAAATAGTAGTTGCTTAGTACTGGGGTGGGAATGAGGAGGAGAGGAGATGGAGATTGATTACCAAGGCGTCTAAAGGCTTTTTAGGAAGATTTGAAATGTCCTTTTAGGTGACGATGATTGAATAGTTTTGTGAATATAATAAAAATATTAAATTGTATACTTTAAAATGTGATTTATATGATACATAATTCTGTCCTTCTGGTCCCTTCCTTTTCCCAATGTAGTTTGTGGATTTTTAATTTTTTGGCACTTAATCTCCACAATATCAAAAAAAAAATTTGAACTTTTGACACATCATCATTTCTGATTTTTATACAGATGGTTTTCTGTTTTGTATTCTATTATATATTTCCAAGAAATCAACTTCTAAATAAATTTGATTGAAAAGTTTACAGAAGGGGCAGCAAAAGTGATGTTTTGCTATAAAATTTAAGAATTTCTGGCCTAAGAGAAAGGTAATTCTTCTTTCTCAATTATGTGTGAAAATTGTGAGTTAAGTGTGAGTCAGGTTCACAGTTCTTTTAGATGGGGAGACAGTTTTGAAATAGTTCAAGTACTTGGAACTACAATATTTTCCTTGGCACTTTTCGTGAAAGAGCCCAAGAGAAGAACTTATAATCATTTCATTGTTTTTATGGTGTTGTTGTTAGAACTACCAGGCACTGAGTAGATAAGTGAACAGAACTATTATTTAAAAAGTGTTGTTTCTGGCTCGGCACCTGTGGCTCAAGCTGCTAAGGTGCCAGCCACATACACCTGAGCTGGCGGGTTTGAATCCAGCCCTGGCCCGCCATACAACAATGACGGCTGCAACCAAAAAATAGCCAGATGTTGTGGCAGGCGCCTGTAGTCCCAGCTACTTGGGAGGCAGAGGCAGGAGAATCTCTTGATCCCAGAAGTTGGAGGTTGCTGTAAGCTATGATGCCACAGCATTCTATCCAGAGTGACAGCTTGAGGCTCTGTCTCAAAAAAAAAAAAAAAAAAAAAAAAAAAGTGTTGTTTAACATGAGAAAATGTCTCATCCAAATGATTTTCAGTTATTGTTCATTGATATTAAGCTATTTTTGGCTTTACAATCCTGAAACAATTATTTCCACTGCCCATGTGACCACTCCTGAAACAACTTCCATCATTGCAACAACAGAATAATTTAAATCATGTGCTATGGCAAATGTCAATCCAACTAATGTGAAGCCTTAAATAAATATAAGAGGACTGAGGTTAGAAATTATCAGGTAATCTTCCAGTACTGATTATTTGGCAGTACTTTTTATTATTAGTCCATCAAGCATCACTAAGCTGGTTTCTAGGTCAGCATATTTTCATATAATTAAAAGATAGTGAATGATAAAAGTATTATGAGAAAATTCTTAACATTGCTCTTGGTAGTTCTTCCAATTAAATTAGAAATACTGAGTATTGATCAATATTAGATTACTTTTTCTAATAATATTTTTCATCCTCATAAAAACATTATATGGAGTAAAAATAACTGGAATCACTTTCAGAAGAAACTAAGAAAGTTTGGAAGAATCTTCAACCAATAAAAAGCCTATTATTTTCTCTTTCTTTTTTTTTTTTTTTGCAGTTTTTGGCCAGGGCTGGGTTTGAACTCGCCACCTCTGGCATATGGGTCCGGTGTCCTACTCCTTTGAACCACAGGTGCTTTTCCCTATGATTTTTTTTTTAGTGTACTTAGTTTAACTGTATACATTCATGAAACAATCCCAAGAGCATATAACATAAAAGAACGGTGACAGTTAAACACTATGGCTGGTACACGAATGCTAATCTTTTATTCCTTCCTGTAGCTCATGAAAATAGTATTTAAAATGAAAAAAAGTATCAAGCATCACCAACAATGGTAAAAACAGACATAATATCTTTGTACTTTTTCTAAAAACTAATGTAGATAGAAGAGGGGTGATTAAGAGTATGAAGAAAGTTATAATTTAAATGAATGCGGAAGAAGGAAAATAGAAACTAAATCAATTTGTCAAAAAAAAAAAAAAAAGTCTTACAAACTCAGCTTTATAACATACCAGGCCCTGCAGAGGGCAGAGGTAGGGCAAGGGTCTGAGAGGAGAAAGATTGGTTGAAGCTGTTGGCACTGAACAAAGGATAAAGCAGAGCTTTATGATCTTATGTGGAATCCACAAAAGTTGAACTCATGGAAATAGAGAGTAAAGTGAAGCTTACCAGAGACTGGGAGAAGGGTGGTAAAAAGGAAAGGAGAATGATGTTACAGTTACATAGGAGGAATAATTTCTGTTGTTCTATTGCTCAATAGAAATACTACAGTTAATAATGTATTGCATTATTTCAAAATAGCTAAAGGAGAGGGTTTTCAATGTTGTCACCACAAAGAAATGATCAATGTTTAAGGGGCTGAATATGCTAATTACCATGATTTGGTCATTACAAAATGTGTACATGCATTAAAACATAACATTGTGCCGCCCAAATATGAACAAGTATTTTGTCAATTTAAAACAAACAAACAAACAAAAACACAATCTGCTGTGGGTAACTCAGATGAACTGTTTCTCTACTTTTTGAAGAAGGACCATTCTGATTACTCCACCCAACTCAATTCCCAATTTTCTAGCCAGTAGACCAGAAGCAAACATCCTGCACCATAGTATAACATCTATGGAAAGTAGTGATTTCCAAGAGCAGAAAGTAAACCTACTATTTGATCTAGCAATCCCATTACTAGGTATACACCCAAAGGGAAATAAGATGCTTTGTCAAAAAGACTCTTGCACTTAAATGTTTATACCAGCACAATTCGCAATTCCAAAGATGTGGAAACAACCCAGGTACACATCAATACACAGTACTTGAGTGATATATGAATAATATGGAGTACTACCCAGGCATCAAATATAATAAATAAATGAATAAAGATCTAATATCTTTTGTAACAACATGGGTGGAACTGGAAACCATTCTTCTAAGTGAAGTATGGCAAGAACTAAATAAAGCTAACTTTAGCTTAGTACTAAATTGGAACTAGTCAATCAATCTGATGTGCACTTGTGAAAGTAAATCTCTGAGGAAATCAAGTAGGAGGGAGCAAGGAGGAGGGTTTGGGTTAACTCACACCTGACTAGTACTATGCACATATTCTTGGTGAAGGTCGCACTTTGACTTAAAATGAACAGATACAAATAATATAATCAAAATATGTGTATCCCTGTAATACTCTGAAATTAAAAACTAAATTTAAAAAAAGTGAACTAGAAAGACCCAGCAGATCAATTTCAACAGGGATTAGGAAAAGATCGTGGATTGAAAAGTAGGGGTGTCAGAGAGGATGACAACCTCCTTCCTCCCCAGTGTAATTTCCATATTCAGTTCAAAATACATGGCCTCTTCAATAGACACACATTACTCTGAGCAGGGTAGGAGAGAATTCTTTGAAGAAACTGAGTTTACATCATCAATATTGTCTAATTGCCACCTCTATTTCTTTCCTTTATGCTCCCTCAATACAAAATAAATCTGTAGAAATGTCACACATACACACATCATTCCTCATAGGAAGCCATATATCAATTTGTCATAATCTTAAGTAGTTTCACCCTATAATTTCATAAATTTTACTGCCACATCCATCATGATTCTCATTTGTGGCTTCTTGTTGTTGTTCCTTAAGATCTCAATTCCCTTTTGCATGTGCTATCTCGTCTATCATGAAAGAAAACCTAATCTTGTTCTTTGCCTGTCTGTGCAAATAATTTCAGTACAAAAAAGTTCTGACCTTTTGAACTAAGGCTACGAATGTGACTTGCCTTTGATTACATTTGCATGGTAATAAATGTCTCCCTTGTAATTTCTTCTTTTTCTTTTTCTTTTTGCCTTTTTTAGGGCCAGCAGTTATACCACGTATAAAAGGAAGTTTCAATGTTATTCCATGAAATTTGAGACTCAGAAAAAGGGATTATGTTAGCAATATTTCCATGAAAAACAATTACCAGGGAGAAATCAAGGGTAAATTGATTTGACATGGAACGTATGACATTTCATGAGAATTAGAATGCCCTGAACTGCAATGGTGATAGATGCTGTTCAGAGAAAATACACACATATGTGTAGCTGATTGTCTTACTGCTTAAGACATATGCTATTTCTTTTCCTCCTTTCAACACATAGCCCTTTCCTTCTTGATGCTACTTAATTAAGGGAGTTTTTAATGATTCCTATGTTGGCTCATTTCCAAACATGGCTGCTAATGGCCCACTTTCATTCCATTCTCTGGTCCCACTTTGATTGTTGGGTTTCCTGTGATTTACTTTAACCAATAGATGTTAATGATGGAACATTGTACTGGTTTTGCTTCTAAGCCTTAAGACAGCCTGGAAGCTTCCATTTTTGTGTTCTTTAGATCTGTGAATTACAATGGAAGTGGAGAGGCCAGAATGCTCCACAGAAAGGGAATGAGCAGCAGGTGCCTAGTGTTCTGGAGTCCCAGTGGGGCCTCAGATGACCCCTGTCTCAGATGCTGTCTGTCCAAAATGAGGTAAGAGATCCAAGGAATACCCTTCTGAGCTCAATCAACCATTAAATCTTGAGGTAGGTAACTGAACAGAAATATGTAATGGACATACATCCAAAGTCTATTGCCATCTTGGGATCTTGCTATTTTCTATATTATTCAATGATAAATATAACATCACTTACACATAATATTTTTGCAAGAATACTGTCAAATAAATTACAAACATATCTGTATGGATGTAATAATGCTACATTAGCCACAGTATAAGTAGAACAAGTCAATAGCTGTTCAGTTTCATTTTCTTGGTAACAGTGTTCGTTTCTGCAGTGCTTTGGGGGATAAACATGAAGAAATATGTTTAATGTAGACACTTGGGGATTGGAAAGTAGAGGAGGAAAAAGGGATTCCATTCAAAGTTTTGCAGTGCCCATCTTTGCTGTCTCTTCTGGTTTGGTTTATGCCCAATGAAAACACAGATTAGATCAGACTCAACAGTTCTGACTTGGTTCCAGTCATCTGCTAGGAACACATTTCCTAGGCTAATGTCTTCTAGGAATAGTAAGAATATATTCTCAACTCCTATCTAATTTAGAAAAAAAAATTTTTCAGAATTTTTTATGTTAGTCTGAGTCCTGGATTCAAAAAGCAATTTACAAGTGAATAAAGTACTATATATACTTTGGAACACTTCAAAATAGAAACTAATACTTTCTAAGACAGTGAGCCATCATCTTGTGAATTTTCCACAGACCCTCAGCATTCCAGACAGCTAGAATGTTCTTCAAATGTTGAATTAAGCTTAGAAAAATATGCTTGATTATGCTTATATATGTCTCTATAACTCCTTATTTGCAATAGTTAACTTTTACCAACTACCACCACAGCAAAAAAAAAAAAAAAAAAAATGGAAGTGACACACTTATTTATGTTAACTAATAGGGATGATGGAAATGGAGAAAGACTATATTAAAGCTCATTCTTTTTATACAAAACCACTTTAAATATTGATTTGGTAGTTCAAAACAAGAAATATGGGTAGGTAGCAAGAACATTCAGCAACACAGGGATGAGAAATTAGATATAATCATTATTGTATAACTCTAATGTACAGATGCTTTCTTGGCAATCAGCCTGGGACAGACAGTCAATGGGATGTGAGTCATCCCAAAGTGATGTATTATTTGGCCAACACTCACAAGATTAATTGGCCAAATTTAAGATACTCTGAGTTCCATTATTTTTCCCCAGGAGAATCCTGGCAGACTCCTCAACAATTTCTGTAGCAGTCAGCATAGTTAATGTCTGAAATTGCCATTTGAGTCACCTTGAGTCTGCAATACCCCTCCGGCTTTTCCGCCACTTTCTCTCCTGCTCTTCACTGATATTCTCTGCCACTGCACTTCCCAGGGCCATTTTCAACTCTCAGCTACTTAATGCTGTTTCTCTGTACCCTATGCTGGTGGAGAGTCTTCTGCCTTCCCAAAGAAGTAGTAGGCATGACCCATACTCCCCTTTCCTTTTGAAGAGAAACATTAATTGTAGGAGGTGGTTTTTGGCCAGCAGAGAAACTAGTAAGTAGTTACTTGTTACTTACTACTCCTTTTCCCTTTTCAAGGTAAAAGCATAGAAGTACAGTAGAACCTCTATAGTTGGCCACACAGGGCCTGTGACATATGGGTAAACATACAGAGGTGGTTAACATGAAGAACTGGGCCTGACATGTACATGAGTTGCGTGCCCAGTCTATGACCATTAGGACAACTGTAAGGAGGTGATCAATATAGGAAGGTGGTCAGCTATGGAGGTTCCATTGTATTTTCTTTTTGTATGTTGTAACAAGTCTCTCTCTCTCTCTCTCTCTCTCTCTCTCTCTCTCTCTCTGTCTCCCTCCTATCTCTTTGAATCTCACCAGCTTTCCCAGTGGGTACTGATACTGATCCCACCCCCATCTCGGTTTCTGGCTTCATTCTCTCTTATTTTCTCCCATACTCATGTCCATGAACATTTCTTCTGTTCTCATAGACTTTCGGGGCAAATATCAAGCAAATATATATTTTATCAATCCATGCAACATTGGTGAAATGTTTGCAGGAATAAATCACAGGGAATCTTTAATGTCAGGAATAAAGCATTGTAACAATAATTGTTATAAGGCCTGGTTCATGCTAGGGAGGAAGCAGCCTGTTTAGATAATAGACTGATTATTCAGCCTGGATGCTGACAAGGAAGGTGTCCAAAAAAGAGCAACAAGAGTAGACCTTCTCTTCTGCTCTCTGCCTTCTATTATTTCTTCCTCTCCTCTATCTGAGAATCTAAGCTTGCTTTCTTTTTTTGTTTTAATTTGACTGTGTCACTTCATCACATTATTTAAAAATAATGTTTTGGTATTCTGAATATATAATATAAGTATACTCAATGGAATCAGAAAATAAATTCTGAAAAGCAACGCCGAATTGAAAATTTACTTAGCACTCCTCTCTTGAAACTTGTCTATCTGTAATATAAGATCAAGGGAACAATTAATTTTTAATTTTTTACTCATGCTACTTTTTATCTGTAACTATTGGGAAGATAAATTGGTTATGAAAACAAAAATCTAATGTGATGCTAAATTGCATTTAGCAATTATTTTTTAGTCCCAGCTAAATCTTGCCTTTTAGACAGTCTTTGGTCAATTAATATAATCCAGCTCTACTGCTGATCTTCCTGTTCTTAGAGATGGAAGGTCTCTGGCTTGACCACAGTTTCTAATGCCTCTGGTTAAGTCTTAGAAAATGCTTTCATATGATAATAATTTCAAAGTAAGATTATTAAAAAGATGAGAGCACAGAACTAATCAGTTTTCCTGTGTTTGTCATAATAAATATTTGGTAGAGAATTTAAATCTCTGAGATCCAATTTCATTACAGTGGCTACCTAGTAATTTTTCACATTAACTAGTGGCTGAAGTCATTACATAAGGCAGATTATTTCAAAATTGCTTTAAAATAAATACATTTCTTCAAGTAGAATTATTAATTAACATACAAATTTCTGATCTGAAGATTTTCAATAAGGATACATGATAATTTTCAAAGAGGATCTATCAGTCACACCAATATTGACATTTGAACTTGATAATTCTTTGTATCAGGAGACTCTTCTCTGCATTGCAGAATGTTTAACTACATACTTCATCTTTGATCACAAGATATCAGTAGCATCCCTTCTTTAGTGACAATCAAAAGTGTCTTGAGATACTGTCAAATGGTCTTTGGAGAACAAAATCGGCCCTTATTAAGAATTACTGATCTAGAACAGCTTATGACTGCAAGACACCAAATCAGAAGAATTATCACAAGTGATAGCAATCCTTTACTCTTTACTGAGTATCAACTGTGGGTCATTCTCTGTGGTAGGTATTTTATGACACTCAACATCACGGGGAAAATGACCTTCATGAAATGCTACCTCTACACAAGCTATCCTATAGAACAAATTCACAGACCAAATATTAAAATACTCAAATGACATGCTTAATTAATTCAAAGTAAAGCCAATGGTGAGAATCAAGAAAAATTGGTAGAATATACTAATAAACTTCATAGAGCAGGATCCAAGTAAGAGACCAGAATCTAAGATTAGGTGAAATTCCTATTCACTCTCTGCCACATTTCACCCTTCCTTGCTAATGTATGGTGAATAGGATGATGAGTGAAGTTTCAGCAAGAGCATTCACAGATACAAGGTACTTTACAGGATAGACACCTGGTCATATTTGCTCACCTGTTACCTGATAATGATTCGTACTTTTTTCTTGCATTTTCTGAGCAGGTTACTTACCATCACTGGCATAAAGTTTCTTGCTAATGTCACAGAAAGGAATTTCAGAATATGTATATGACCCAGCCACAGTGGCAACTTTATTGAGTGAAAGCAAAGAACAAGATTAGGAAGGCTTGTGAGGAAGCAAAATGATGCCCTTAAGAAAGAGAACAGGCTGGCTCAAAGAAGCAACTGCCCTGAACACTGAGCAGTTGTCGTTTTTACTTATTGGATCAGAGAAGGCTGGTCAGGAGCATTCATTCTGAACTTACTCACCGGTCCCTTGTTTTTCTCATGGGGGAGGGGGCTCAAATCACAGTATTAGCTTATTACAATTATGTTGTAATGGGAGAAAGGTCCCTTTGTATCTGTGCAATGCTGAGAAATTAAGGGCTCTTTTCTTCGCTTCAGAACTCTTCGTTCAAGGGCTGTTTTTTTGAGCCAGTTGACCTTTCTGTTCCCTCCTCCCTTGCTCATACAGAACTGACTACTTGCTCTAACACTTATAGGGGCGCAGTAAGTGTCATCAATAGGTGGCCGACTGAAAAATAACATAGTTAGCAACCCAGCATTGGCATCATCAAAATTTATTCATTCCATCTCTTCCATCTGCAGTATCCTACTTGTTCGACCCACCAAAACTTAATTATATTGTCTTTAATATGCCTTATAAATGACTAACCTATATATTCTTTGCCCTACTCACAAACTATGTAATTATACATTATCTATATTCGTTAACACATTCTGAGTTTGCTCTATTATAAAATACAAGCTTACTTCTTTTTGTTTTTAATTTTTTTTAAGTTTATTTATTTATTTATTTGCAGTTTTGGCCAGGGCCGGGCTTGAACCCACCACCCCCAGTATATGAGGCCGGCGCCCTACTCCTTGAGCCTTGAACTTACTTTTTTATTCTGAATATATCCTATAATTTTTAGTTACTTCACAAGTTGTCTTTCTTTTAAACAAAATTGAATATTCTAAAATCTGAAAGTTCATATCTTTTATTAAATCTGATAATTACTGATTTCAGAGGAAAATTAACTAAAAAGAGTCATCTTGCTTAATATTACACAAATTAAGCATTGTATTTTAGAGAAAAGATTCAGGTCATTTGTAACCAAACCAACGTTTGAGTATTTTGGGGTTTTGTTTTTATTTTGATTTGTTTTACTGCTTCTACTTCACCATGTCACCATTTAGAACAATCATTCCTAAAATAAATTCTAATATTATTTCTCCAAAATTTCCCATCAAATGCTTTTTCCCCCCTCCACACATATTAATTAAGAAAGGTCCTGGAAGAAAAAAATACACAAAATGAATAGACTATTATGTATAGATAGAACCTTACGAATTAACCCTGCTTCCTTGCCATTCTTTATAAATATATCTATATGGAAAGAGAGAAAGAGAGAGTCATGTATCTCTTAAAGATGGTGATACTGTCTGAGAAATATGTCCTTAGGCAATTTCATCCTTGTGACAACATCATGGAGCTTAATGACACAACGGCGGATAGTCTGGCCTACCGTACACCTGGAGGCTATATAGTACCTGTTAATCCTTGGCTACAGAACCATGTAGCATATCACTGTACTGAATACTGTGGGCAATTCTAGCACAATGGTGAGTATTTGTGTTTACAAACAGATATAGAGTAAAATATGGAACAAAAGATAAAAAAAAATGAATACCTATATAGATCATGCACCATAAATAGAGTTTGCATGACTGGGAGTTCTCACCGAGTCGTAGTGGGTGCTGAGCGCATGTAAAGGCGTAGAACATTACTGTACTTTACTGCGGGCTTTATGAATACTGTACTTCTAGGCTACATTAATGTATAAAAGAAAAAATTTCATTCTTCAATAATAAATTAACCTTTGCCTACACAGCTCTTTTTCTTTAATTTGTAAACTTTTCATTTGTTGTAACTTTTTGACAATTTTGGAATAACACCGAGCTGAAAACACAAACCATTGTACAGCAGCATGAAAACGTTTTCTTTCTTAGTATTCTTATTCTGGAAGCTTTTTTCTATTTTTTAAAATTGTTAAGTTTTTACCTTTTTAAACTTTTTGTTAAAAACTAATACACAACAGATACATCAGATTTGTCAACATCACTGTCTTCCACCTCCACATCTTGTCCCACTGGAAGGTCCTCAGGGGCAGTAACCATGAGGGAGCTGTCATCTCCTATGACAACAGTTCCTTCTGCAGGTAAACTTCCTGAAGTACCTGCCTGAGGCTGTTCCAGAATTAACCTTTTTTTTCCATAAGCGCACACTCTAAAATTATAATAAAATATAATATACCAAATACATACAGCAGTACTGTAGTCATTTATTATCATTATCAAGTTTTCTATACTGTGCGTAATTGCATGAGCTGTAGGTTTATATTACTGGCAGCACAGTAGGTTTGCACCAGCGTCCACGTGTGAGTAGCGTATTACAATAAGATGAGAAGACAGCTATAGCTAAGACATTAGGAAATAGGATTTATTCAGCTTTATTAGAATATTATGGGACCATCTTCATATATACAATCTTTTGCTGACCAAACTATCTTTATGCAGTTCCTGACTAAAGATATGTATGTATTTAAAGTGGCCAGGGTCTTAGTTTTCTCCAGATTTGCTCAACTTACCCTTAATGTTTCCCCAGGTATGAATTAACTTAGAAGACCTTGTTCCTGACTCCAGGCACTGACCTGTCTTTCCTTGGAACATTTACTTCAGAGACCTTATGATTATAAATTCTTTCTTTCTCCTTTTGAGATGCAAATCTTCTTAAAATCCTCTCGCCAGTTTTATAACCCAGATGTGTCTTTCTCAAGTACCTGAGAACCATCCCTTAAAATAGTAATCACAAGGTAAGATAGAGATTTTCTCTCCCAGTTAATGGGGGCGAGTGTAAGTCTAACTTGGTGATGGCTTATTTCAAATTGTAAAACTATTTCCTGTCATGAAGATGAGAGAGTTTACTTTTCCTCTGGGTATCTTTCAAAGACTTCAATTTTCAAAAAATCTCCACATTTAGTTCCAGCAGGGTTGAGTTCTAGTCTCTCTCTCTTATTGTAATATCCTTGAAGAAAGTCTACCCTCACTGCTTGGACGGTAAGGCTGGGAATGTGAGATTGTGCTTTGAGCATGATGTTCACATATTCAAGGATGACATCAAGAAATCCAATTAGCAGCACTCACCCCATCCAGCTGTTGTTGGGCTGAGGAAGCAGCCCCAGCTCAGGACTTCGCCTCTCCTTCAGCACATGATGCCCTCAGTAGGAATCAGGAGGCTACTCACAGAGCACCACGAAGCCTTCCTGAACTTCCCAAACCACCCTGCTGCCTCAGTGGTGGTTCCCAAAGACTAATTGGCCACTCACACAAGAAGTTCAACATCGACAAAGTGTAGACCTCTGACCACCTGCATTGCATAAGCCATTCACTACAGAGAGCCTGACCACTGTCCTCAGTCTGATGCTGCCCATGACAGATGAGGCCTTGAGTGACAGGACTTAAACAGCTGAGCCTCGTAGGCCAGAGCTCACAGTGCCCAAGCCAGCACCAACAGCCATCTGATCATCCTCTTAGTACCCTGAAAGGTCAGTCACAGGCCCTGCTCCAGTGAAGGAGTCTCAGAAACAGTTGGTACAGACGACCCAATACCCAGGTCAATCATTGCAACAGCTCAAGGGTCTATGGGAATGGGTCTGTTACCACACAGCATCTTCTTGTATAAACCAAAGCAAGCTCTCAGCAAGGGGGTGATCTGCTGGATGGTGGGCCACTATGGCAGGCGCCTGAGCCCTGCACAGATGGGAAGCCCATGTGTCTCTTCTCTGACTTGCCTTGGGATGGGCTCAGCCTCTACTGCTCCTGAATCACTCCTACGCAAGGCCAGACAAGGGTAGACACTTCATGCAAGGAGCTACCTCACCCTGATACAGTTGCCACAGGAACAAACATCTGGGATGGAGGCTGAGCCTGAGCCAGGCCTGTGTTGATACTTTCTTTGCCAACATGATGGACTTTGTTCTTCTTTCCTTCAGTGTCTCAGTGAGGGTCAGAAGCCAGATGTAGGCTCTAGGCTACAGGGCCAGAGAACTTTTGCCAACCATGGTGATGGCTTGGCTTCATGGGGCTCATGTATACAATATTGGTATTAAACTGGTTCCTGTTGGAGGTTAACATCACAAAGGAGATGGCAGGATGAAATATTAGATTCGATTTCAAAGAGTTTGGAATTTTCATTTTCTTATAATGCAACATAATAGATGAGGTTATTATGCTCATCTTAAACTATGTTACATACATTAATTATACTCAAATTCCAAAACTCAAATAGCCAATGAGAAGAGTATGAGGTTTTTTTTTTTGAATCTGAGTCTCAAGCTCTTGCCCTGGGCTGAGTGCTGTGACATCACAGCTCACAGTAACCTTAAACCCTTGGGCTTAAGTGATTCTCTTGCCTCAGCCTCCCAAGTAGCTGGGATGAGAGTAAGAGATTTTTATAAGAAATTATTTCTTTTCCTTACCCTGGTATCCAAAGTGTACTATAATATAACCTCAAGGCATCAGTCTGCGGGTACTGTCAGTATAAAGAGCTAGGTAAAAAAGTAATTTCCACTGTAACTATACCATCAGATTTGTCCAAAATAGCATATTCTAATGTATTTTTTTTTTTGTAAAATAGCAAGTTGATGTTATTTCTCATAAAAACCAAACTGTACTGTGACCATCTCCTATTCGGAATACTGAATAAATACATCTATTCAAAGCTGTGATCACTGGCTGTGCCGTATTGAGTCATATATTAGATGCTGGATGGGCTGCTAATACTTACACATGTTTCAGAAAATAAAATTTGTTGTTAGAACTCCTCCTTTTCATTAATATAAGGAAGATCCGAATACTGAGAGCAGAACTGAGCTGGACTCCTCGGTTTTCTACAGCATGGGGGTAGTTTAGTTTCCACAGCAGGGATTTTCCATGAATCTCCATATTTCTATCTCATAAATTATATAAATAAAATATACTGGAGGAAGTGGATAGTGTCCTTGGCATCTTTTATGACAATGGAAGTATGAGACCTTTGCTAGAGAAGATTTAGGGGAAGGTTGCCCAAAAAATAGATAACTGTAAAATTCCCCCCAAATGTTGAAACTTTGCTTATCATAAGGCAATTCATCACTGCAGTCTGAACTAAGCACCTATTTAATTTCATTCACCATTGTGACTAGACCTGAAAAAAAGAAAAGAAAAATGTAAAGTAAGCTCTCTGGTGAGCTGCTTAAAACTGAATTCAGCAAGCAAGATCCACATTCAGTAATGAACCTGGCTTGTACAATCTTGAGCAGTTCAACCTTAGCTCTAAGAACACAGACGTCAGCAGACAGGGAAGTCGTTCTCTGCTGCGGTGTGGGATATGGCCGGGAGTGAAGAAGAGATCAGCTGAAGAGATACTCATCTATACAGGAGACTGCAGAAAAGTCCCAGGGAAGAGATAACGAAGGCCCGAAGTGGGGGACTGACAGTGACAACGGAGAGAAAAACCAGATTCAAGAGATATTTATGAGGAAGGATTAATAAGTGAGTGACTGGATGTACAAAATGAGGGAGCCATCAGGAGTCAAGGTTGGCGGCTCCGAACTTTCTGTCTTGGGAAACTGGGTGTCTGTGATGCTTCCTCAGATAGAAACACCATCGACTGTCTTCAAGATTCCCATGCTGTGCAGGTTCCCAGACAGTTCTACTGAGTTTATAGAAGAATTCCTCCTGATATCTCAGTTACTGTAAGTGAGGCAGAATGTGTCAGATGCAGCAAAAATGGTGGCTCCAGTGTGTCAGGCACCCTGCTTAAAGGAGGCAGAGTATTTTCACACTGCTGGAGCTTGAGATAAAGTGTAGAGAAGGAAGGTTTCACATCATTTGACACAAAGTTGTTTTTTTCCTCCTTTTGTCCTTACCACACATGTTTTCAGAGCTTGAATTCTTCAAGTTGATTTGCTAGATATATGTCATTTTATTTACTTCATAACTATAGGTGCAGATTAAGTCATGGTTAATGTATTAGTATAAAGCTATGATTACATAACAATTTTTATTATTATGAAAATTGTTATGTATCTTCACATTTATCCACTTTAAGGATTGCTTACAACACAAAAAGGAATACCTCTTTAATTTTTAGTAGTAGTGGAACAAGCCAAAACTCTTGTAGCACTGTAGTCAGAGTCAGGATATTTTTCTACAAGTGTCACTTTTTTTACAAACTACTGGTGTCCTTTGGACCTCAGCCACTAGCAAAATCCATTGCCATTTCAATTTCTTCTCTGGGAATTCTTTTAATCTTCTGGGATAAAGATGGGACCTAGTTTCCCCTGGAGACTCTGTAATTGCTACAGATGAGGTCTGCTACACCACCTCATTTTTTTTCATTAATACCAATATTTACTAAATAGTACCAGTTACATTTAGAAACTTACATCACTGGTAATAGATAAGACAAAATTCAGTGTTCTTAAAACTTTTCATAATGGTATGAATAAGACAAAATTCAGTGTTCTTAAAACTTTTCATAATGGTATGAATATTAATAAACTTAATAGAACTTGACTCCAGTAGAGCAACCCTTTTATTCTCCTTTGAAGCAGTAAGAGAACTAAATCTCCCTGGATTAAGATGATATCTTTTTATATGTTCAGGAAAACATACATTTTTTTTAATGCAATGTTTGACTAGATAATTTCGAAAGTAACTCTTGTATATGATCTCAAATTCCTACTCTACACCCAGAGTATGTAAATTGTGTTACTAGATCAAGTTTTCTTCATAATTTCTATTTTAATGAAAAGCATACTTTTTATCCAAAGGCAATGTTTTGAAGCCAGAAGAATGTTACCTTCGCATGCCTGATAGCATATATCTATTTGCACATATAAATTTAAAATTTTGCAATGATTAATTTGGAAGCAAAATTTAACATACATGGTATATGTATTTTATGGCTATTCAGGTTTCTTAAACTGTGTTAAATAAAATATTCTATACAAACATACAACTGATATTACTTTCTTGTGATTACTGAAACAAGTATTTCCGATTTTACTTCCTTCAATCACAACTTTGTTGTCCTATTTCCAGAATACATGGAATCCAAATTCTCCAAGGAAGTAAATTTGTTTTACTTTTTGTCTAATTTTCCCCTTTGTACAGGCAACATTCCACTGTCATGGACACATGATGAAACTAATTTTTGATGACTATTTGGAGCAGGTGGGTCCCTTGAGCCTCTTTGCCATTGTTCCACCATCCTTCCACATTCTCCATACGGACTCACAGCTTAGAATTTTATGGTGCAAATCTCCCTCACCCCTTCTTGTCTGTCATCTCCTAACCTTTAACTCTTTTCAATTCCTTTGAAATTTTATCTCCTGACCTGATCACTTCCCTTTTATACCATTCCTTCATTAAACCTGGGAGATTTTAATATCTGTGGATTAATATCTGCCCCCGTGATCCACAATTTCCTTCTCTCCAATGATTTTGTCCTCTCTCTTATTTCAAAAACTCATTCCTATGGCCACACCATAGTACTGGTAATACTAATAAAATCTCAGCTATAATAATACACATTTCTGATACTATTTTCTACATTCCAGTCTCACTCTTAAAACCCTGATACACACAATACTTAAAATATTACATCAGTTGATTTTATCACTGCTGTTTTCCATGCCTGTATTTCCTTCATTTCCATACTTTTCTCTGGACATTTCATCTGTTTCATATTGAATCATTCCTGTGCAGACTCACTTAATTCTCTGCTCCCAAATTCTTTTGGCATTTTCACTTAACAAAGTTATAACTCCGATCAAGTGAAAGTCTTTTCTACCCTGCATATGCAGACACATACACACATATCTTTAGAGGAAAAAAAATAACTAACATACTAAAACCCATTGACTATGGTCACATTAAATTCTGAATAACAACAGTGGATATCCAGAAATCATCCTGCATTTTCTTGTTCTTTGCCCTTTCTAACTTACAGTCTTACTCAAACTTCCTGAACATCTTTATCCTCATTCACATATAATTAATTAGCCTCAGAATCACTGAATTCTCACAATAAAACTTGGCAAATCTCCTATTACATGCCTACCAATGTGTTTTCATTTCATTGCCCTATGATCTATGAGGATCCAATCAGGTTCCTCATTAGTCATAAAGCACACCCCCTTTCACTTGTTTTAGGATTTAGTCTTCACAAATTATCTTTTTTTCTTCCACTATGAGAATGAAAATATGCCATCATTTCTTCCTTGTGAAAACAACATGAAACAAAGTTTGACACCAAGTCCTCCACAAATCATTATCTTGTCTCTTTTGATGGAAACACCCTTTAAGGTGGTTGTCTTAAGGTTGAATCTTTCTCCTCCCATTCTCTCTTGCATCCACACCAATAAGGTTCTGTCCTCCTCTGTTCCACAACCTCTGCTCTAGTCAGTGTCACATATGGCCTTCATCTTGTCTCTTCAGCTGCACTTACTCAGTAGATCACTTTTTCATCTTTAAAATGCCTTCTGTTAGTTTCATTTCTTGGTTTTCCATTTAATTCCAGATGTCTATTGTGCCAATACCATGCTGTTTTGACCACTATGGTCTTGTAGGACAGCCTAAACTCTGGTAGGCTGATGCCCCCAGCTTTGTTTTTATTACTAAGAACTGCCTTAGCTATATGAGTTTTTTTCTGGTTTTATACAAAAAAAAAAAAAAAGAAGAAGAAGAAGAATTTTTTCCAAGTCCTCAAAGTATTGATGTTTGTAATTTTTTTTAATGTGGTTCAATGTTTCTATTTCTCTTGGGTATATACCTAGGTACATGAATTACTCTGTCATATGACAACTCTGTGTTTAACAGTTTTTTATTATTAAATCATAACTGTGTACGTTAATGTAATCAGGGGGTACAATGTGCTGGTTTCATATAGAATCTGAAATATTTCATCAAACTGTTTAACACAGCCTTCATGGCATTTTCTTAGTTATTGTGTTAAGACCTTTATATTCTACATTTAGTAAGTTTCAACTGTATCCTTCTAAGATGCACTGTAGGTGTCGTCCCACCAATTACCCTCCATCTACTGACTCTCCCCCCTCCCCTCCCTTGCCCATTTCCCCATATTCTTGTGCTATAATTGGATTATAGCCTTCATATGAAAGCTATGAATTAGTTTCATAGTATGGCTGAATACACCGGATATTTTTTCTTCCATTCTTGAAATACTTTTTTAGAAGAATATGCTCCAGCTTCATCCATGTAAACGTGAAAGAGGTAAAGTCTCTATCTTTCTTTAAGACTGCATAATATTCCATGGTGTACATATACCACAATTTATTAATCCATTGCTTGTGGGAATGCAAACTAATATGTTCCTTTTGGAAAGATATTTGGAGAATTTTAGAAATCTAAAAATAGACCTACCATTCGATCCTATAATTCCTCTACTAGGAATATATCCTATACTATATATCCAGAAGACCAAAAATCACCTTATAACAAACATATTTGTAGTACAACGTTTATCTCAGCCCAATTCATAATTGCTAAGTCATGGAAGAAGCCCACGTGCCAATCGACTCATGTT